>JBBPCS010001793.1:0-14490 GCA_037974645.1 Hollardia meadi
AGTGTCATGAGATAACTTTGTTGTGAATTGGCGCTATATAAATAAAATTTGATTTGATTTGATTTGATTTGATTTGAAGGAATTATTGCAATTTATTGGACCCATAAATTATTGGCCCGATAATGGGAAATTTGATATTATCGGTCACGGCCATGAGAAGCAGGTAATTATCAGTATCGGTTGAAAAAAAACAAAAAACATATTGTGCATCCCTAGAAAGAATGAAAGGAATTTCAAAGGATTGTTGAGGTTGAGGATCTTAAGGCTGAAGCTAGTTGGTAACTTTTTTGGATATGTAGTAACCGGCACCATAATCACAATGGGTCACTATTGAGCTTTTTAAAACTTGTTTTTATCCGTCACTGCAAACATGAGACTCATCCAATAAGGTCCATGTTTACCAGTTTGAAGGGATGACACAGAGGCAAAGAACCATCTGGCACACAGCAGAGACAATCTGAACTAAGGTTTCTTTGAGGCAATGATGTAGAAAAAAAAAAAAAAAAAGAAGAAGTAATAAAAAGCAAGTCCTTGACCAAAAGTACTGGTACAAAGTTGCCAGAGGCAGGGGTCTGAGTCTGGAGTTGAAAAGGTACAGTATGTCTTCTGAATGGTAAGGCTGTGCTAATATTTTTTTCTAATTTCATCAATGCTGATCCATAGCAACCGTAAACAAATTTTTTTTTAAAAAGGGAAATTACTGCCATACTTTCTGCCATCAGAATGGGTGGTGGTGGTTGCGGTGGTGGGGGTCCCATGGAGTTGATCCCAAAGAGGATAACTATGTTGTTTTTTCCCTTATGGCTTGCTGTTGTTTACAATTAGCTTACCCTGTGCATCTGCTGTTGTCATTTCCTGGTCTTACATGAAAACCATTCCCTGGGCTCTCAGGATGACAAATCTTTGATTTCAATCAAAATTACTCTGCACAGGAGTTGCAATGTTTGTTTTTTTGTTTTTTAGCATAATAACACTGGGCAGATAAGTGGGTTCCCAGCCACACGAGCAGAATATATCTTTTACAGAAAGAGAAAACTCAATTTAACGAAGTTCAGATTTGTGCAGCTGTGGTAGGCAGCCTTGAGAATTCACTTCCACTGTGGTTATAGCTAATTAGCTACCCATGTGGGCTGAAATAGGCTGCACCGCCAGTGAAGATCACTACACTGGTTTGCTGTAAACACGGTACTGGCAGCTGAGCTTGGGCTCAGTGACCCCCGCGTGGCCCTGGAGAGGTAGATATACAGAGATTAACATGTGGGTGGAACAATTTGTAGCTTATTCTGGACAACTAATTAGAGCAGACCTCCTGCTTAAGGCACAGCAACAGTCCTATTCCCCCCCTGACATTAACACATTCTGTAGTTGTGTGGGCTTCTTCAAAGAACCCTGCAGTGGCAACTCGCAGCACACTCCATTTTCAATATAATCATAAAAAATGTTGTACACAGGAAAGACATGTATCAGGTATGTGTGCAACATTTTACATATTGTGTGTTTGTACACATGATGAAAAATTACAAGACGAGGACTCAAAAGTTGTGAGCGCTGGATTATCTGAGCATGCCCTCAGAAAAGCAGGACGAAAAGAATCATCACCTATTCTCAACATTATCTATACAATTACTACTGATGTAGCAGATGACAATAAATTAGCTACCTTTGCTGACTAAGCTGCATTTAAGCATGCTTTTATAAAATTATGGAAAAAAGCTAAATGGGAATCTGCATACCGACAGTTTCAAATTAAGCTTAAGGTATGGTTCTGAGATGTTGTTTGAGAATAAAACTAGATTTGTTTGTGGGAGAAAAAGAATGAGATACATTGTTTAGCTAATTGTGAGCTTCTACATTTAATTTTGTTTTTTTTTTAAATGCCAATTCACTGCAGAATCCTGTCTCTCTTCACAAAACGTTGACAAAACAAAACTGTAAATCATGCTGACCAAAGTGCCTCTTACTTAGATAAAACATAATTTCATACCACATAAACAAGCAGCTTAATAATATACATAAAACATGCCTCGATGCACCATAGACACTTTCCCACCCAGCACCGTTTTAATGAAATTGTTATGTTTGGTTCCAGGAGCGAGGCATTCCTTTAATCTGAGGAGGTTTTGGGTGGATCAGGGATAATAAATCACCCCAGCACCCTGGCATGGCAGCCCCAAGATGGTGCTGCGTTAACGAGGTGCTGTGTCATCACATGAAACCAAAGGGACCTTTGGCAGAGAAGACACAGAATCAGCTTTCCTCCCCAGTCTCCCCCTGAACTTCCCACCTTTACTTGCACGTCTTCTGCCCTCTCACTTCCTCCAGCTTCCAGTATGAGACATGAACTGAGCCTTGTTCTGGATTGCAGCCATTTCCTGCCTAATAAAACAACATTTATGGTGAGCACTGAAGGAGCCTTGCAGGTTTCTGAAGGCCAGTGAGGTCTCATCCTGAGTCAGCACAACACTGTGGTCAATTACAGGCAAGTCCCAGTCCAAGAGCCAAAGCTGGACAAGCAGGCAGCACTGAGCTGCAGATCATTCAGGCATGGAATTAATGAATGTGTGGAATCAATCCAAAAATCAGCTGACCATGAACACTAAGTGCTTTCCATAATAATCGTCGTAGAACAAAAAATAAAAATGCTACGTGGACCTCTGCATTATTAACGCATTAATACTACTTAAAATCATGTTTAGTGTTGTTGATAAACGTTTTGTTTGATGATGTTGCACACAGTTCTGTTCCATCTCATCTTTGACATTTAATTCAAGCATCTTTTAAAAACAATATCAACTCTAAATAAAAATATAGATTACAATTTAGTATTTGAAAACGAGGACCGGAGGTAACGAGTTTCTCTATTTGGTCGGGTTGTGCGTGTTTGCATCGTGTTTCTCTATTTGGTCGTGTTGTGAGTGTTTGCATCGTGTTTCTCTATTTGGTCGGGTTGTGAGTGTTTGCAGTGTAAGTGTTGTCAAATTGGTGAAGATGTTTTGTCTATTTGCATGCGTTTCCTTTAGTTGCAGTGTGTTGAGCCCTCTCGGCTCGACGTGTGGCATCAAATAATAATCCGTCAGACAAAAGCAAAGGTCGTTGACCTCAGTAACTATAGGCTACCTAAATATGAAAATACTTTTTTTTTTTTTTTTTTTTAAAGGTAGGCCTACCTTTAAAAAAGTATATTTTTTATATAGTTACATTGAGGTTTGAGTATAGGCTTGATCGATTGATTTTGCTGTTTTCTTTGTCACTTTTGAGTTTGAATAAGACTTTGTAGCTATGTAACTATTGCCTGTGGTATAGGAAGTCTGTCTCGCTGGATTAGGTTTTAATTTGATATGACAGCTAAGCTCACCCAATAAAAAGAAATGTTATGGAGTTGATTATGTAAAATCTGGAGGGATTTTTTTTTTCATTTTAGGGTAAACTAATCTGCCCTTCACTGACTCAAGTCATCGGGTAGCAACAAACTTAGAAATGCTGCTTCCCTTCCTCCCCATTTCCCCTTCTTCAAATTGTTCTTTATAAATAAGAAAACTACTTTATTAATCATCATGGGGAAATTAATCTTCTAGAGTATCAACATTTTTACCAACTCAAATCTTCTCTCATCAGGACTGTAGCAGCTGGGCAGTGAGAGAAAAACATTCAGAGAGACATCAAGCTGAAAATACAAAAAGTGCATGGGGACAAAAATTGAATTTTGATGCCATGTCCAAATTACACCCTTGATTGAAAATATTTTTTCATTAGTGAGTTGTACTGAAGAGAGCTAATAGATTGACGAGAATATGTATCCAGTCCTTGTCATAAACAATAATTGAGTCAGGAGGGTTTGGTATACTCAAAAATGCAGCTGCGAGACACATAATTTGAGCAAATCACTGTTACAGCCGATGCAGACAGCTGGATTTGAGCTGTAAGCATCAGATTTGTTTTCCGCAGATTCCCAGAGAATCTGCTTCCGTGGTGTTCGTCCGATGTCATTTTCTCGTGCATTATTTTCAAGCCAAATTCCTGGTATCAATCTGTTAAAATGGCAAATTGTCATAATAGATACAGAACATTTCAATGAATGGAATTTAATAATCAAATGTTGGTCTTCACAGCGTGAATTCACTCTGGTGTTGTGCACAGGTATTTGCCTGTATCCTTGGCTTTCTCTCCTGCAGGTGTCCTCACCGCTCCCTCCAAAACGGATCATTAGGGGAGATATGTGGCCTGTGCCAAGTTGTCTCCCGAGCGTCCCCACTGGTGGGTTGACAGTTCCAAAGCGCCATGAAAGATTCATGCCAAGAGAGACAGAATCACCACAAGGAGCTTATTAAAATGTCTGGACTCAGGTCTTGAATTGTTAGGGAGGTAGACCTGGAGTATTAACGCGTCTAAACGGCCCCAGTAGAGCCAGATGATGATGATGATGAGCAATGAAGAGAAAGAGAGATATGACATTAGAGTTGTGAATAACCCCAATTATGGCTTTAAAACTAGGCAGACTAATAAAATAATCTTGTACGCCACATATTTTAATCTGCCTTTCTGCACCGGAACCTGCAACTACAGATCACCTGACGCGGGCCAAGACGCGGGTGATCAGACTGAACGTAGACTGATCCCTTGGTCACTTTTGCCCACTAACAATTCAAATAAAGTTTATTCAAACAAGAAGATTGCATCCTCAACAATCTTGGCATTGCTTTGTGCAATTCTACAGCACACATGACAACAGTTTCAAGTCTAGAATCCACTGTGTCTGTAGCCTTTTGGCTGCAACCACGTGGGAAATCGGACTGTTGAACTGCTCAAAGTGAGAGACGGTGGACTTCTGACATGCCAGAAATCCAATTGGTCATCCACAACCCTGATTGTTGATGATTCAAGCAATTTATTCCACAACAGGATCCCCTCAAACGGCACATCAAATGACAACAGACATTGCAGTAATTTGTTTGATTCTAAAATTAATCGGGGGCAAAATTTGGACTATTAAGTGTCTGCCCGGCTTTAGTGATAATGGCGCAGATAATTGTCAGAAATATGTTTCGCAGCCTGATCAAATCTGCCAGTCAGCGTGTGCTTACCATGCTGGCTGTGTAAACCCTGAGATATCCTTCTGCCCCTCGCTGTCAAGTTTAGCATGCAGAGAAGTCCACCAGACAGCCAGCGGCGAAACCAACACCCCGTAAAAGAGATGAGAGGATGGGGAGATGTCAGTAGGATAGTGCAGCAAGCTAACAATTAAAAGCAACACTGACCAGACCAGCTGATGGACAACATTCACTTCTAATGCATGTAGCATCTGTACGTAGCATCTAAGCATAGAACTGCGGTGGTTGCCACCTTCTAAGTCTACTTTATGGACATACTGTAGGTGTAAACCCAAAGTTATTTAAACATTTAAGATATTAATGTAGAAGTCACAAATTTCTGTATACTCAGGGCTTCAACAGCCGTCCCTGTTTAGAGTGACAACAGTCTGAAACACTGGATTTACACTTACCAAGCTGCTCTTTCTTTCAAGCAGTCAGTGCATTACATTTCAAGGCGATGTTTGTCTGCACAAGAGCACCAGTCAAACAGTTTTCCCTCCTTTTCGGTTACCTTGGATCACTGAGCGGGCCCAATCAATAGACCTTGCCAGAAAGTTGAATTTGGAATCTGGAATCTGGAGGAGCTGAAAGGTCTCTAAACTTAGCGGAGTAACGGGAACTTTCACAAGAAACATTGCACAGAACAATGATTCTGCAGAAAACCTCTAACTTGCTGCCTCTCGCTCATCTTGCTGACAGCAGCTCTCTCCTCAAAAACAAGCTTGGTGAAAGTAAATACGAACCATTACAGAGCTTTTACAGTGTTATTAGAACGAGCAAGGCAGAAGATAAAGGAGTGAGGGAAAAGGGTAGTGAAAGAAGGACACACAGAAGAGTGGGAAGTAATTTGTTTGTGAGAAATTGCCAATTTGAGTGGGCTGCCTGGGGATAGGGTTACACTCTGGGAACCACTGAGCGTCTTGTGAGGATCATGATGGAGAGCCCACATTTTTATTAGAAATAAAATCACAATGCCTCCCCACCATGTAGTAAACTTCAAACAATGACACAGGTCTCTCTGCCCATCTGTAGGGAGTGTTTTACCAGAAGTTATTTTGAGATGAAGTAGATCAGGTCTCGCTCAGCACACCAGGGAGAGAAAAAGGGAGCATCATTAATAGATTTATCAAGGTAAAATGAGGAAAAGCTGGATTTTTACAAAAGAAGTTCCTTTCTGATGAAGTGAGACTGCTGTTTGTTATCGTTCCACCTGTGTGGTGTCATTTTCAGATTCATTTAATCTTGCACCACAATAAGGAAATTCAACCAACCACACCACAGTGTGCGAATGATAAATGATAAGTGTTTTGTCATTTTACTCAACAGACTGTCAGAGCACAGAGTGTGTTAGAGTGAAATAAAAATCTACTTTCATGAGCAACCACAAACCAATCACAATCTCTCTGAAGATAATTGCCATCGATGAAGAGTGTCAGGCATTAATGTTTGTCTTCCTGTGGTGAGTTCTCCATCCTGACACTTGGCAAGTCTGCAGTACTGGTACATTAAATCAGAGAAAACCCTTCAGACAGCTGATTGGTTCACCCACAACTGCTGCTGAGAGAGAGCAACACAATCAGATCAGTCCCGACCTTCTCAATGATTTGTTAGTTTGGGAATTTATATGTGTGAGCGGGAGAAGCACCGTCAAAACAAAACAAAAAAATCACACCGAAAGCAAAATTAATCTTTGAAAATTCAGACCATCCTCTGTTTAAGAAATGTGACTGCAACGATTAGTTCATTAATGGATTAAAAGACAATGAATCAACAACCATTTTTAGAATAAAATGATCACAAAAATGCCAAACATTCGCTGGTTCAAACCTTTCAAATGTGAGGATTCGCAGCTTTTCTTTGTCATATGATAGTAAACCTTTGGGGTTTAAGACTATTGGGTTGGACAAATTGAGCCACTTCCAAGGTATTGCTTTGGGCTGTGCAAAGTTGAGAAGGCCATTTTCACTGCTTATTAAAAATTTGATAGATTAAATGAATCATCAATCAATCACGAAAACAATCAGTAGATTAGTCGATAATGAAAACAATCATTAATTGGAAGCCCTAAAACCATTCCAGATGCCATAAACAAACTTTAACCTGCATTGTGGGACTTTTACATATAAATGAACGTCCGTTAGATTCAAGCCCTCGCCAAGCAAGCTTACGCAATGCTGATAAAGTCCATCACCGCCAGGTAAATCTCTCTGCGTTTTGCAGGTATACCAGAGTTTTTAAATCTGGAGTGTATGGCGACTTCCCTGAGGCGGTGCATGGGTAGTGATGCATTTGCTGTCAACCAGCAAAGATTGGTTTGCCATTGCTGAAGGGAGGGGCAACCATAGCAACAGCAAGGAGTAGGCGATCCAGGAAATAGGGGGTATTGCAGAGCCTATGGCATCATAAGCACTTGGACGGTGTTTTTTTAATTACTCTCACTGCCAGAAGGGGGAGACAGATGTTCCACACTGTAGGTTTAATTCAAATATATGTTAAACCTCCCCCTCAGAACCTTGTACATTTCATCCTATTCCCATTGTTACTTGTTCAAGCCTTTATCACAGAGTTTTTGCTATATTTAATGTCTTCTATTGTATTATTGTTTCACTGTAGTTCAGTTGTTTGTTTGGCTTGCTGCTCACAATAAACATACTGGATTTAGTCATAATGACACATTTCCAAAAACATAGAATCTTCTCCAGACGTCACAGTAAAGTTTGCGCTGCATACATTGTATATTTGCTACAGTTCAAGTGTAAAAAATTGTGTGTGACTTGCTAACAAACTGAAAGAAATACTCACATAACACATTCACAAATGGCGTATCACATTGGCAGAGCCTCAGTCCATGTTTCAAATTCTATTGATCCCTCATACAGGCTGGTAGCTTTGAAACACCCTCACTTTACCGTATGATTCTTCAGACACAGAAGCAAGCCTTTGAACTCAAAGATGATCAGCCTCGCCACTGCTTTCATCTTAAACGTGTGACTTCTCCAGAGTGGAAAAATAATTTGTACCAAATGTTGTCAGCGGTGAATTGATTGGGCATGTTTTCCCCTCAAAATAGCATTTTCACAGGAAACGGCAATGGGACCAATTCATTTATTACATTTCTGTTGCTAAAACTCAATTTGCATACCAACACTTGTATGTTGTTGCTTAATTTGATTAGTATTACCTAGGCCTTTAAAATAATATTAATGCGAAATTAGGTCGATGTAGTGTTGCGATGCATTATTTCCCAAATAAAATTTGAAGAGAAGCAAAAAACCACCACCAATGTCTCACTGTCCTACAAATCATTAATCATGGAAGAAGCACTTAATGAAATGGATGAAACAGAGAAGCTTTGCCTTCCATTACCAAACATGGAAACCAACGGTCCTCTTAAATTCTAATTTAATAACTAGGCCCGCAGACGCCACGTGTATAGATAAGCAGAATAACCTCTTGGAGAAACCATTCTTTAATTTATTATCAGACACCAATTTAGTACTTTCAGACACCAGCGATTTATAATGCAAGACGCATTTTTGCTGAGTTATGAATGCAGATTGGGAAAAGTTATATATTCCTTTTCTTTGCCGTTTGAGGTAGCGGGGAGACATCAGTCACCTTGCCAGAATTGTTTGACAGCCCTATTCTCTGACTTTAATGAAATCCCAACTCAGAAAAGAGCCAATTTCAATGCTCAAACAATAAAGCCTCCACTTCCTTAGCCTCTGCCTCACACACGCACAGCAGAACAGGCATCCCCCCGCCTACACCCACATCCAGTAAATCCCCAAAATATCATCTCCAATTAAAAACAATTGGAGCTTAAGCTTTTGAGCGGATCATGACTTTATTAACACATCAATAGTTCTTGGAATTTTTAAGAAGCATGCAGAGATGTCTGGCTTGCTGACATCCCCACTATAGAAACAGATAATTCAGTGGATAATTTGTCAGAGATTAAGGTCAAAATCAGAGAGCTGCACAATACAAGTCAAATATAATTCTTAACTTGAGGAGTTTCACAATAATTACAAGTTTTCACATTTCGCTCAGATGTTGGTGCAGCCCAAAAATAGAGTCAAAAGAGAGTGAACACTGGACGTTGCCCTGTAACTGCTGGATGTGTAAACAAAGTTTGTTAGCAAGTTCACCTCATCAGCTTCAAAGGTGACATGTCCATGTCGTGTTCACAACCGCCCGCCAAGTAATTCCATTTTACAAGAATCAATTACTGTATGGCCATACATCATTCCAAAATAATCAGCGAAGCAAACCAACATCATAGCAGAATAAAATAAGTTAGAATAAAGGAAAAAAGAAGATAAACAGAAGGTAGTGAAAAGGAATGTTTCAGTCAGGTAAGTCAAAAATAGAATAGATCCAATCACACTGAATAGCTTATAGAAAAGCTTTAAATCCTGTATGAGAAACTCATTGGTTCAGTTTAATCTTTGTATTTCTAATGGCACAATCTAAAACGTCTATCCCCGTTTTAATCCAAAGCGGCACACACATCACCATGACTACATACATTTTAAGCACAGCACAACTAATTGTATCATCGGTGTGACTTTAAACATTAAAGCTTTTCGTACAGCCTACTGGGGATTATTGATTACTTTATGTCTGCGGTATCATTTTTTTTTTGAAACGCAAACCTGAAGCGGAAAAGAGAGATTTCACGCATCAGACATCTGAAAAATAATGTGATCCTTATTCAGACATCTATCTGAGGCACTCCAAAACTGCAAGCTAAAGGCCACGTTACTGGTGTGCCAAACGCTACAGTACCAAGCTACTGTATTGATCCACTCCAAATGGATTAGGGATCATATGTGAGCCCTGCTGCTCTATCATGCGACACACAGTGTTGTTACCAGAGGGAGAAGGGAGTAGGAAGAAGAACAATTCGATAACAAGCCCAAAATATAAACAGCGAACACGACAGCTAAAGGTTTCGGATTAGTCTTCCTTAAAGTGAAACCTGCATCCTCAGAAACACCAATGGCATCACCTCCTGACCCCTCAGATAACATATTACAGAGCCGCAGAGGACTCTGGGGTGGTATTGAGAGCTCGGGTGACAAAGGTTGCAGGGAACAAGTTTCTAATAAGTGCAGCCTGATTCTTAAGTGCGGTGACATCGCTCTGGTCATCTCTCAATGTAATTCTGCTTGTACATGGAAGGTAAGTAAACAGATGTAGTATTCACGGACGCCTTTATTTCAGAGACCTGAGAGGCAATACGCACACCTCAGTCAGGAAATATTTAAAAAGGGATTACTTGTGCTTTAAAGGGAAATGCTGCCATACACCCCTTTCACACCGGGCGAAACACCCATTAATACCCACTAACATCTGGCTTTTGTCTTAAGTGGGAAAGGGTACAATCGGCATTCATCCGCGGGTCATATGACTCCAGCTCCAATCAACTGCGATGGAAACGTGACATCGGGAGGGGCACGCTAATTCGCCTCCGTTCAAGCAGCACTTGAACCTCGTTCAGTTGGTGTTCAGTTTTAAAGAGGAACGGAAGTGAAAGATTTTTTTTTTTTTTTTTTTTTAAAGTAACCACTATAACATTGTCACTTGCCTCCATAACTGGTACTCCGCATGTGTAACTCTAAACCGAGATGAGAAGGAAGCAAGAGCCTCGTTTAAAATGTGACTTTTTAAAAACACGTTTAATTGTCTTCTGGGCGCAGTGTAATGAGGTATACAATCTGCTGCTTTCTACTGTTCCCTGTTTTCTGAAGTGTTTGTGGCGTTAAATGTGACACACCAGGAAAAAGAAAAAATAAAAAAACAGTGAAAAGTGTCAATCACCTAATTTTAGGTGGTTTAATATATCAATTTTGGTGTAAAAACTGGACAACATGGCTTTTTCTTTAGCTGTTATTTGAGTGAAAGCACTGACAAGATGTGTCTTCAGAGTCAATATTCATGGCATAAAACTGAGAGCATAAGCATGTCAGGGTCGATCTCTAAAATGGTCATAAAATGTTGAAGCAGTCTCCCTTTCCAATGAGGCGGGGCTAAACTAGTAAGGCTGCACGATATTGGAAAAAACCTGACATTGCAATAAATTTTATTAATGCAATATACATTATATTAGAATATGAAAAAATACAGGACATTTCAACGGATACATGCAGTGTATTATCTCTGTACAGATACAGAACACACAATACTGAAATAAGAAAATAAAAAAAGTGCATTTCTGGATGCTTAATTCAAGTTAAATTCAGCAAAGAGATTCATTTAGTCAAATATGGATTTTGTCGATCCACCAAAAGCGTATGAAGCCATCAAAAAAAGGTGCTTAATCATAAGCTTGGAAAACTCCCGCTGTGTTATTTACACCTACTCAATCCCGGGAGGGTTGTAGTCACGGAGTCGTCTCACTGTGGCACTACGGCTGTTTATGTAGCTCATCATCAAAGAAAAATTCCAACGGCTAATAAACAAAAATACATGAACCGGATGCAGGTAAATAACTTATGTTGCCATAATGTGGAAGAAAAGTTGCATAAATATTGAATATGAAAAGTCTGTCTGTGCATAAAGCAGCTCCATTCCCACTAGAGCAGCCCAGGCGGGAAAAAAATGAAAAAAATGAGCCAGCCATAGCAGAGTAAGGGCGTTGGATTAAAGCTTGTCAAACAAGGCAAATGTTCCTGCACTGAAGGGAAATGGCTTTAGTACACTTGATTTAAATTATTACACATATGTCCATACAAGAATCACAACTAGTATCACCCTCATCTTCTTGTTAAGCTAGTGCAGAGACAGATTCTGCCACATTTGGAGGTTGTTGCCCCCCCATCCGGGTTCTTAAACCACCACAGTCCACGGTGCTAAAGCAGAAAAGCTTTCTGTGCTCGAGTTTCAATCCATTTTCCTCCCTAAAATGTGTCCAGGGAGCAGGAGAAAATGAGTTAGTGCCCGTGCCATGCCTCACGTTTCTGAGCATGGCTATTACAGAAGATCCGCAGAGACAGAGCGAAAAACTTAAACAAACAGAGGTCCGTCTGTTGGCTGTTCTGTGTAAGATTATTGTTTCACCTCTTGATCCTCTCTATTTTTATTGCTTTCCCTTATTTTGCTTGTTTTCTCTTGCCTTGCCCATGCTTGCCTTTGCTTAGCTTTCTTATCTTTTATTCTCTTCGCTGTTTCTTTCTCCATGCCCTTTTTTTTTTTTTTTGCATCTCCTCTCCCATTTTCTGCCATCCTCCCTTATTCTCACCTCCACTCTCCTGCTTCTATTTTGGTTTATCTGATGAGCTACTGAAGTGGTACAGTGTACAGAAAATGGAAAATACATTTTCATTTGGCAGGTAATATTTGTCAATATGAGGAGGCCTGTAACTTGCCGTCTGTCATATGACTTACCACAGATGGACAACGGACCTCAATGTAGACCTATAACCATGTATTTTGAGCCTTGAGAGTACAGCAGGCTCACTGACATACTTTCTGGCTACAACTAGCTTCTTCAGTCAAAATATACTCTTTGATTCTGATATCTGCTAAGTGGATGCAGCCCTATCCATTGTGCTGGGATTCAAATGCTTCTGTCCTCCTGTGCATGTGTCTCTGCAAAGTGCTGATAAGTCCCAGAAAGACTCACACCCTTCTTTCTCTCTCCCCGTTTTGTGATCATACCCTGGAGGCTTTTAGTTATTACTATAGCGTGTGGGACTGTGTATGTGAGAATGCCTGTGTGTGTCTGAAGAAAGACAAAAACAGAGAAAAAAAACAACAAAGAGATGGATGGAAAGTACTGCTCTGATTGAAAATTTGAGAAAAAAGCACTAAAGCAAATGAGGAGGAGGAGGAGGAGGAGGAGGAGGAGGGAGCATTTGTTATTAATCTGCTCTGCGGTGGTTCGAGGCAGGTGTCTGTGTCTCTGCTCGCATTATTTACTCGGCAGGCTGAGTGAGGCACTGAAACCTGCAGGTAGCTGATGCTAAAGCAACACAGTTTATCAGAGATTGTAAATATGAGCCTGATAAACACGTACTCCGTCATGTCCCTTGTCCCATGCAGTGAATGTATGTGACGGAAATGATAAACTGCAATCTGCATTAGTTGCTGCCTACGAGCAGCGGTGGGGGAGACATGAATAAACATAAACGTCTGAAAGACGGGTCCGAAAATAGGTTTGAAACTGATGATAGCAGGGAGCAAGCAAATACATAGAGGTGAAAACAGACACCATCGCACACGCACACACACACGCATCC
This sequence comes from Hollardia meadi, assembly GCA_037974645.1. Taxonomy (NCBI): domain Eukaryota; kingdom Metazoa; phylum Chordata; class Actinopteri; order Tetraodontiformes; family Triacanthodidae; genus Hollardia; species Hollardia meadi. Next base: position 13,337 of record JBBPCS010001793.1, read on the forward strand.
AATTCCATTTTTCAGCTGAATTCACACACATTCCCCCCTGGCAATCTTGCCCCATGTTGATAAATGGCCGTGAGGTGCCAAATCCAAACCTACCAAAATACACTGTTCCAGACAGATGTTATTCACTGACCAGATATTGATTAGAGATGAAAATCTAGGCCTGATCTAGACCTGGTCAATACGTGGTTTTAGCCTGAAGGCCACAACAGCAGACGCAGAGTTCTTTTCAGGGAAACTGAGAATCTTTAACCCCGCATCCCCCCATTCTTTGCAGCTACATATAATTCTATAGTACCTTCTCTATACCCATTCACGTCACCGTCTTACTTCTTGGTTCAAAAAAAAAAATGAGTTGAAGAGATACTTCTTGAACATTTGTGCAACTGTCACTGCCACCTGTATCTGGTGAACAACCACAAAACAGAGCAAACCAGCAGGGCCAGACTAACCATTTAGGGGGCCCCAGGGGAAAAAATGAGCTGTGGGCCCCAATTGCTCCTCTCCACTCACTGTTCATTATGTTTATATGCTGCCACCAACAGGTACAGTGCACACAACCAACTAGACATCATATATTCATTACATTATGCCAAGGGCCTCAGAAACTAACCACTATTCCTGTGATGAAATACTATCTGGCCCCAGGTTTGCGTGTCGGTTTGACAGATGGGAAGATCAATACCGCTGTCATATCTGTGCATTAAATATAAGGCTTAAATTTGCAGCCAGCTAGATTAGCATAACGACAGGGAAAACAGCCAGCCTGGGTCTGTCCAAATGAAACAAAATTCACCTTCGAATAACTCGAAAGCTCACTAATTAACACATTTCATCTCATTTGTTTAATCCATACACAATCAGAAATCTACTTAAGACAAATTGCTAAAAGTTACCTGCTGGACTATTTTCTTGGTTAGGAGTGGAGACTCTAGACGCACTAGATGTGTTGCATGTAATCAGACTGTATGGATTAAATTCCTCATGGTAATTTGCAGTATTTCATTCACTTTATTATGCCGACATCACACACAGCTATGGGGTAGCCTACAGTGGGTACATACACAACTTACAAAAAGACCCCTGAGGAACTGAAGATCCTGGCTGGATTTACAGACGGTGGTCGGGTCCAAATGGGCTAAATATCTAGCTCTAGA
>JBBPCS010001794.1:0-14485 GCA_037974645.1 Hollardia meadi
GTTTTTTATATTGTGCCCCTGACTGCAAGCCAAGTTTCCCATCTGGGATAATAAAATTACTGAACTGAACTGAACTGGGACTGAGTGAAGCAGATGCTATGGGCCCTGACTGACTGACTGACTGACTTCTACTGCACCTCCTTCCTGGACCACACACTTCTTTCTACTTGGTCTTACTCCCCACTCTCATTCACCCCCTCCTCCATTCTTCACACCCCTCTCCTTACTACTTGTGGCCTCACACATGTCACCTGTGACGGACATCTGAAATGTAGGGGGGTGGTGGTGTGTGTGTGTGTGTGTTGCTTAAAGCTTAAAGTAGGGTTGAGATTGAGGTAGATTTAAGCTTTGGCTTTAATTTTACGATGAAGGCTAGATTTAGGACCGGAGTTTGAGGGTCACACCAAAAATAGCAATGAATTAAAAAACATGCAAACGGGTCGCACTGGTGGTGGTTTCATCATGACATCTCCACTTCAAGTCCAGCCAGGGACCTTTATTGCAAAGCATTGCATCTCTCTTTCCCCTCATCCACATCCATGAGTTTAAATGGTTATCGATGCAAAAATGCTCTGAGTCGTATCACAGTTCCTCAGATTTCTCCTCCACATTAACGCTCGCAAAGAAGAATCACACGCTTTAGGAATTTGCTCTTGAATGTATTTGATTCACAAACGCAGTGCACAACTGGACAACCTTGGATTTTTTTCCATGGAACCCTCTGCATAGGCGCCGCTCTCTCTTCTCTACAATGCTGTAACCTCACTGAAATCAATGATAAGGCTGCAGTTTCCTGAACACAGTGTTATAGTCAATGTGAATGCAGCCGAAACATTAAAGTTAAGGGTTCAAATCTGAATGAGGATTCTGTTTGAGTTAAAGTAGGGTTGAATTTCAAGGCAAATTCAGGGTAAAAATGTGGCTTTAAAGGGACAGTTCACCCCAAAATCAAAATACATACAGTATTTTTCCTCTTGCCTTGGCGCTATTTGTCCATTCTAGATTGTTTGGGTGTGAGTTTCCAAGTTTTGGAGACATCGGCTGCAGAGATGTCTGCTTTCAAATATAATGGAACTAGATGGCACTGCGCTTAAACTCAACAGCTTACCAGAAATCATGACCCGGTTACTCAAGATACTCCAACAGACCTTGTTGTGAGCAGATTCATGTAGGATCTATTTTCCCTGTCACGAACACAAGCCTTTCATCCATGAGTGGATGCATGTTTCTTTCTGCATGGTGATACGGTGTACTTGGGTAGAAATAAAACCGATATCTCCAAAACTCAGCAACTCACACCAAAACAATCTCGATGGATAGATAGCACTACAGCGAGAAACTTTTTTTTTTTTATTTTAAGGTAAACTGTCCCTTTAAGTTGAAGGTTAGCGGCAGGGTTAGGTTAAGGATGAGGTAAGGATTACGTGTAGGCAGGTCAGGACTAGGGTTCGGGTTTGAGTTTGGGGTTAAATCTTGAACATCGGTTAAAGGTCTCCACAAAGCTAGGTAGGCATATGTGGGTGTGAGTCTGTGTGTGTCCATGTTAGGGTGTGTGTGTGTGTAAGTAAAGCATTCAGATGATATCATCAGGAATGTGCATGGTGTGTGTGACAGTGCATTTATGTTCAACAATTACCTGCATTGCCTTACTCTGCACTACAATTAGTGAAGTGTCACAAGTCACCATTACAGTATATGTGTTTGTCCGTGTGGGACTGGTTCTGTCATCCATAAGTGTCACTCCATGCCTCAGGGGAATACATTCAACAGATGAATAAAAGCACGTCGTTCAGTAGGTATTGTATGCTTGGTGAAGCTCTGCTGCTGAAGGAAAAACATGCTGCTGCAACAATCTGACTACATCATCTTGGAGAAACTGGTGGGTTCACAAGGGAAAAGGAGAATATCTTGTAGTCTGACTGTTTGCGTAAGACTCTGAGGCATTTCTTGAACAAGGGCTGGCTGACGTCGCACAGTGACATCACCAAATAAATCCCAATGTGGGGAGGAAAAAACATTTTATGGGTGGAGGTTGGGAGAATGGGAACACAGCGAGTGTATGTTCGGCAGCATCTGTACTCAACAGCTTGGCCTATTTATGATTTTGCTCAGAGACTGTAACACAGTGCAGAGAGCGGCGTCTGGCTCTGGTAATGGGATTTAACAGGAAGTGTGGTGTGACCAGCGAAACGAGGGCGGGAAGGAGGGCTGGCGGGGGAGTGGGGGAGTGGAGCACAAAAGGAGCTGCAACGGCCGCTGGATGCAGATAAACCCCTTCTCAGCCCTGATGGAGGAGTCTAAGACTCCAACACAACAGAATAAATATCGCTCACTCGGCGGGAGAGCTCAGAGAGATAAGTCGCTATGAAATGTTTAGAGGCAGATTATATTAGTGAGATCTGGATGAATGAGCCCTTGATCTGGAGTGTAATCCGTTTCGATAAATTAATTAATACAGCACACACACTTGAATAAAAGCACATAAGTGTCACATGCTCTCATTTAATTAAATTTTTCTCCATCCATGAGCACATTCTGATGCACAAGGTCTTTCTACTTGTGCTACTCCATGATTTACGGCGCTGTGGACGATCAATCTTTGGCTTGCAGCACCTGCAGTGGGCCTATACAGTCTAAATATACCGCTTCTGGATATGGTCCATCAGCCAAACAGGAACCGTGCAACCCATTGGAATTCAATTTGCTGCTGAAAATGGTGCACAAACCCCCATACTGCTATGCTACAGCGGGGCTACTCAGAATAGCTGTGGCAGTGATATTTTACAAAAAGCCCTAAACCAATCAACGCTAACTGAATTAAAGTAATCCAGTAGAGTGCGCTGCTCAGCTGATGTGCGTCTGTGCGCACACGCGTGTATATCTGCAGTCATCAGTCTCCCACATGAGTCTAACATGTGGGTGCATGTTTTCGTGCTTTGTGTGACTGCTGTATTAACGTGCTGTGTGTGCACAAGGGTGAGCAGGTTTGCAGGGTTTATATACATCTGCCAGTGTGTGCATATGCTTGGCAGCGAGACAGGCTGCATGCAGCACTCTCTGAGGTCACTCCAATGTCAGGCCATCCCCAGCGAATGTGAGCATCTTGTAAACAGACTCTGGCCTCTCAGTTTCCCCTGCATCTTGACATTAATATTTGTCAACAGTTCGCTCTCTACCTCTGTGGTGAATGTGAAATCCTTAATATCTGGTCCTGGAAAATTCCACTTTTAAATTAAACATGGGAATGTCTTGGCATGAACCACGATACTGTTCAGAACTAGACATCATGGATGTTAAAGCTGCACTAATCAATATATTTACATTAACAAGGGATCAAATGACTATATGTAATCTGAATAATAGCAGGATGTAGCAGGTAGCATTTTTCAGCTTTTTGTTTTCATTTTCTGGAGCATAATTTTATTGCTTTGGTCCACTATCACCGCTCTCATCAGCAAAAAAGCTCTGATGAACTCACTGGTTACGACCTGCCCGGCATCAAACAACAGACAGGCAAAGTTAGGGAATAGCAGGTGAATATAGTGGAGCATTTAGCAGCTAAAGAGTCAGATATCTCCCTCAGGAATTGGTGGAGACCAACATGGATGAAAGAGTGGTGAATATTGGATTAATGTTTGTCATGTAGACACAAACATGATAAATAAAATAAATAAATCTGATGGTTGTGTAAATAAGCAACTGTAACGTATTCATCATGTCAACTTGATAAGGTGATAAAATATGAGTGTAATGTTTACAGCTTGTTCTGCTACTCTAAGTAAAGACATCATAGCTACATTTTAACTTCTGTCATATAAAGACAAATTCCATCTGATTCCAAATGAATCATATAGGAGACTTTCATTGCTAGATATATTGTGATTTTATTCTATTTAAAAATCTTCACATATTTATTTACTTTTTCTCAAATAAAAACATTTTTAAGGCTTTCAAGTCAAGTGAGAACAGTGGAAAACATATCTGTCGTTTTAGTAGGTAGACCAGGAAACTAACTGCCTGCATTGTAAAGGTCTATTTATAATTTTCATTTTCCACAGTAGAGCCCAATAATTTACAACAAAGCTGCAGCCAGCCTTTATATATTTTGTTATTTTTCTGATAAAAAGGAATAGCTCTGGAATTAAATGATATTGAGCCACTGGTTTAAAAGTCCTAGATGCCAGACCCTTCTTCCAGTCCTTGAATGCAGCATAGTATTTATGGCTGAAATGTGATAATCATATAAAACAGGAAATCCATTATCTGTATCATCGCATAAAAACCTAATTAGCTGATTATTGGACCAGTCAACCATATTTCAAACATATTGAATTTTAACTTTTCAAGATATCTCCATAACAGAGAAGGGGGTGAAAACATAACTACCCCACCTTGCTAACAGACATAAAAAAGACCTACAGTAAGAAGCACATTTACATTGTAATATACAGTACAGCATTGCTGCTTTTCTAATTAACAGGTGTGTTATTTGAGGTGTCAACAGTGTTATTCTTGGTTTCCCACTTGAGATTTGTAGGCCCTATAGCAGAGTGAGAAAACATTAATTCTCTTAGGAATCTGCACTGGTAGCTATAGGGACCCACACTGACATGCACAGGTTATATATCATCCTGTGCTGCATCATGAGCACAATATGCCCGACTGTGTGTGTGTGTGTGTTTGTGTGCGTATAATTCAATGTTTGTGTATGCACGCCTCTGCAGGAGGTTGCCTGTGAGCAGCGGAGGGTCACTCCCGTACTGTTCCTCTTCACTAAGCTGGCCCTGACCTCAGTGTGGGACCCCACATGCATTAAAGAGCAGCACAATAAAGCTTTTATGGGGCGTGTCACTCCACTTTCACTCATGCCTTACAAATCTCCCTGAACAACCCGACAGCCTGGCATGGTGCTCGCAGAAAACACGATGCCATGGTGCCAACTGGCGCGAGGCAAAGACACAAGGTTGAGACGACTTTTCGGTGAAATAAGGAGTGAGAAATTCACCAGGAGTATTTCTAATAATCACTTGTAGAGAACAGAGCAGTGTTGTTGTTTCATGCTGATTTTGAATAAAACAACAGGATACGGTAATTAGCTGCTGAGAAACAGTAGTTGTTTTCTTGATGAGAGGATAACCACTTAAAAACTTAGCAAACATGAATAGCTGCGATTCTCCACAGTAAATCCGGTTTAACAACGTAACACAAGATCAGTCTTATAATAAGTCATTGTGTGTGAATGTGTGTTGCATGCAAGATACATTAACTTGCTGGCAAACTGGTTCTTAAATGCCTCAAGTGTGTAGCGCTGAATCGGCAGATCCCACAGTAAGGAGGGAGCAGGAGAGGCGACACTTCAGCACGTGCTGCCATGAGCAGGTTGAGCTTCTCTGAAATGTATAATTACAACCAGTTCCACCTTAAGGTCTTGCTACACAGACTGGCAGGATTCATTTGAATTCTGTCATTTTAACCATTTGAGCTAAAGCTCTGCCCAATGTGTGTTACAGTAAAATAATCTGCACATCCTGCATGTAAGCAAAAGTAACAAACAGTGAGGAAAGCAACAGTTCCTCACAGTGCTTTAGAGATATGTTTGGAACCATTTAATGTGAGCAACGGGGGAAAAAAAGAAAGATTTGACAAAGAAAAGACCTAGGCAGTGAAGATTCTGTGCTCTCTTTGTCAAGATAACAGCATATTAGACCAGGTGGAGACAGATAAAAAGGCGGGCATGTAGAACCCTCTTATATCAGCCTTGTGGAGTATGGTTAAATGAGCCAGTAAGGAAATTAAATGGCAAGTGACAAGCAGCTGTTTCTACTGCCTGTTCCAATGAAGAAGCCACTCTTAAAAATGTAAGTAATCTTAAAATCCTCAGGATTTAATTTCTGATTTTTTTTTATCTAGATGAGTGGATCTAACTTCTTAAAATGAAGCATCATCTACAAAGGAGATTCTACTTACCTCCCTCACATGTGTGCGGCTGTGGCTCAGGAGGTAGAGTGGGTAGTTTATTTAAAGTTTAAAACTTTTTAGAGGCCTGAAAGGGTCAACGTGTCCAAAAGATTCCATAAAAGTGAGAAATATACGGCATTTTGTGGATCAGACGCCTGTTTTGTTTTCTTTCCCACCTGTACATCAGTGGTTCCCAACCTTTTCAGTAAGAAGTACAACCACAGCCCAGTCCGATAATCTCAAGCACCCCTTCATCAACACCACCAGCTATGTTCCAAATATGTTCCTTTGAATTAATTTCAAATTGGATGGTATTTAACTATTAGTAATATCCATTACTCCAAGTTAACTATTTCATCTCCCGTGCTAACTAGTTTTCACAATCTTAATTGCAATAAAACCTAAATTAATTGTTATAGCTGCCTGATGTATTTTTTAATCAAACTAGTTGAGCCGCTCTACAATCTCCATCTTGCAATAGAAAAGGTACCCCCAGAGGAACAAGTACCCCTGCTTTGGAATCACTGCTGTAAATCATATTGAAACCCCTCAGGTTTCACTTGTAACCCCTTGGAGTGCTCCCTCCCCAAATTGAGATGAGCTGACATTTGTACTTCTCGCTATGTTTCCTTGTTTCTTTATTTATGCTTCTTCTGCTAGTACAGTCATATTTGTTCCTCCTGGATGACGTGTGTACTGTAATAACAAGTGTGTAGACTACGGTATATTATCCGAAAGAAAAACCTGTATTACTGATGCTTTTAACTGTATTAAATAATAGAATAGATGCAGGCTCACTGTGAGAGGCTACACTGGTTGGTTGCCTTGTGAACAGTAGTGAAGTTAGGAAATCTTCTCACAGTGCTTAATGACCCATCGCCCGGCTGGGCTGTCCATCACTGGCTGCCATGGTAATGGATGGTTTAAAAGAGGCAAATTGAAAAATCTGACCTGGAAGCAGAAGGACTGAGACGAAGAGCAAGGGCCTCTTTAACACAGAGAATCGACAAACTGATTCCGTATACTGGATACGTTAAATTTTCAATATTTCTGTGACATTAACATTTTCCACTGTAGATACCCAGTGAAAGGCACATATTTTGTTATGCTTGCAGCAGCAACATTTCGTGTGTTTGCGATGAACAAAAGGACAAATTGTGGTCTACCAGACAAAGAACTCAACTAAAACTTAATTTGCAGAAAACCATGAGGAAAAAAGGGTACCACAGTACTGCTTTGGTACTGTTTTATTGATAATCAATGGAACCAATTTCACAAAAATAAAAGAGATTATCACAGTTACAAGTTGATAGATCAAAATCAACCATTCATTAAGCCTGTCAAGGCAGATTTAGAGACAAAATTCTCAGTAATTTTCTAAACCATTGTTCTTCAGTGGCAGACAAAAGCAGTCTTCTGATTGCTATTTGGCCTGTTAAAATGACAATTGTCACTGGTCAATTTTATTAGCTGCTAGCTAATTTATCTAGCCAATTAAACAGTTGAAAGTCTTGTCTCTGACTGACTTTTTAATTCTTCCATGTCACTCATTTTGAAAATGATAATCCTAACAGTCATCTTCGATATGCTCTTGATTGTTAAGTATAATAATAAAATGTGGTTTTGTTTGAACAATGTTTGAGTTACAGACTTGTACATATCTTCAAACAGTATGTTTTCTCTTTTAACATCACAAAGGAATGCCTGATGTGTTGTCAAGTAACTCTATCTAGATTAACATTTGCTCGGGTTACTGGAGCATAAATGTCCCCAAATAGCCTACACTTAAGAGCAGGACAGGGCTGCTAACACACTAACAAACTACGATAGCATCCGCAAAGTGGTAAAATACTACACAATGGATGCGCTTGTCATGTGCTGGTCTTTTTTTTTTTATGTAATCAGTAACCCCAAAAACTAATGTAGGTAGTTGCTGATGCTGATGTAATAGTAACCCTTATACTTTTGCTTTGTTTTTTGGTTTTGAAAAAAAACATTTTTTGACTGTATGCAGTATATTAGCCCATAAAATAAGATCTTTTAACTGTGGGGTGCCTTAAAATTTTCATCAAATATTGGGGCTTTAAAGAGTAAACAGATTAACTAGATGCAGTCATGATAAAACAGTGAATGCTGTGGGCCTGATTTAGTCCTTTAATTGATGTTGACAAGTGCAGAACTGGCAACCTAACCCTGTGGCTCTGTGAGATAGCGGGTGGTGGAGTCTTAACAGGAAGACCCCGACTGCTAGAGGCCGGAGGGGGAAGTGGTGATTGATAATTCTGTTATAAAAGGGACATGAAGAGACGGTTAGGCGGGATGAAGCGACATCAGTACATTCTGAACAGACTTCCACTCCTGAGACAAGAAGTATTTCCAAACACCTCCTATTGTCTTTGTTATGAAGTGTTTCTTGTATGGCTTAGGTGGGTTTTCCTGTGTTGCCACAGAAAAAGATTAAATGGACTTATAAACCACTATGGCTAGTACTAAATATATCTTTAATAAAGTGTATGCATAAACTAATTATAATCTTTTGGTGATTTAAGAATGAGAAATATGCCAATAGTTTTTTTTTATTTCAACAATCAAACTGATTAACCTTTTCATACAAATTTATCAAAAACAAAAATCTTTGAGGTGGTCTTTTTTCAAGCTAAAAGCCACTAAATAAAGATCGATCTATCTTGTGTAAAGACAACAGCTTCAACATCTTGGCAGTGGACACTGCCTGGCTGATTTATTTTTCATTAAAAGACTCAAATTGATGACATGTTGTTCATCAAGTAAAAGGAGTTGGCAGGTGGTTTCTAGTCTTTATTCAAAGCTAAGCTAAGCTAACCTCCTGACTGTCGATTTGATTTAGCACACAGACATTCTTACCTAACATTCAGCAAAACAGAAAATAAGCATACTGTCAAGCTTTGTCTTTAAAAAGCCAACAGAGGTTAATCAATATATCACTCCAAGAACACAAGAAAGATGACCCCATTAGACAAAAGTGTGGTACTGTTATTGATTTTACTAGAAGGCTACAAGTCCAAAATGACAATAAAAACACACTGGAGGTGGCAATAAGAGCATAAAGCAGCCCAATTCCTCCTCTACAGTTATCACATAGCCCTTGGTGAAGCCTTGAGACTGCAGTGAGGAGCTCCCAGGTGGGAATGTGTGTAACTATGAATGAGCTGCAGGACGGTGCTTTGAAAGAGCATGCAGACTCAGAAAAAACCTCCCCAAGGGAGACACAGGTGACAAAAACCGACAAATATATCTGAAAGGCATTCGCTCCACTGTTCTGTCTGGAGGTCATCTAAAGTACATCTCATCTAAAAAGCCTGCACTCTCACCAACAGCTCACACTCGTGACTTTAAGTGGAGGCTATTCAAAAAAATTCAACGTGTCAGAAGAGTCGTCCCGTTTGTGGAGCAACACTAACAGCTATAAATGACACTGTGAGTCAGACAGGCCAGGAGGAGGGAAGATCTGCCGTGTCATCTGCCCGCAAACTCCTCAGCAGGTCCGCCGAGTATTCGGGGACGGCAGACTGGTAGCGTGCCAGGGGTGTGTCATGTGCAGAGATAGAGAGAGAAAGAGAGAGCCATGTGGAGAGGGCAGGAGAGGCGAGTGTCGCTCTGCTCTCATCATGATGTACAGAGGACACGGATACGATCGGAGAGTTACACTTGACTGGAGCCCCCAGGCAAAATAATGCTGACAAATCACACAAGCAGAAAGAGATACTGCATTTCCCATGCTGTTCCTGCCATAACAAATATCACCAGCTCAGACATGTAAAGGACAGGGATCAACTTGTTTTTTTGTTTATGTAACCTGTAGTGAAATTTCTTTTTCAAAAAAAAAAGACTTAAGGATAAAGCTGGTGTTATTCTATCTTGGTGTTCATTTGGCAGATGCTTTTGTACTGCTAAATAGTCTGTCTTTTAGATGTCAAAATTTTACTTGAAATTTAAAACTATTATTGAAACGGGAAAAAAATGAACTATTCAGTAAGCATGATCGAATCGGAGTGGCTGTCGTGTTTTGCTGCCTCAGGAGCCAGATGCAGCACCTTTGTCAGCTGATCCTTAACCGACAGCAGATTGATTAAAGGCCTATTCCTTAATTTTGGCGAGTGATTCTTTGTTCAGATTGCCTGAAGGATGGCAGCCTTACTGGCCTGAACAACCAGCCTTGTCTTACCAAATGGCGTATGAATAACACGACTCTTGTGTAATTTTAGGTGTTGTTGCAATGTAATTTTTGCGTGTACTTAAGTCGATCCCAGGAGGAGGCTGGGGTGGTGGATGGGTCAAACAAATGCAGGACTTTGACCCAGGAGACCGGGGTCACATATCTGTACGTAACTTGCATGACGTATGTAACACAACTAAACTTATTTGATTCCAAACCACTTTTTCTTATTGTCAAAAATCTCATTATAAAACCGAAAACAATTAATTTATCCTGTAATGTATCCAAAACCTAATATAGCATATTTCTGTAAGACCTGCAGACAACTCCTAGGAAACAGGTTTGTTCAGGCTCATGATAATAGATAACATATAAACAGAAAACACCTTGATACAATCACAAAGATCAGACAATCAAATTCACGTAACAGTGAAAAACACAATAAGCCTATTGAGTCTGTGGTATTGTTTCCGTAAACAGCCTTGTCAAGATGGCTGCCAGGCTTTAATTAAGCCTTAACCAGCAGCTTATTATCCTTCAGCCTGTGATAATCATCTAGCTAGAGACTGCAGCCATTTCTAAGATCATCTACTATTCATAATTAGCATGAGCCAAGTTGTTTTTCAAGAGTCTGCATCTTCATTCTGTGATCATTATGTGTGTTTATAAGGCACAGAAAACTAAAACCTTATAATCATGTGATGGTAAACTTTTAGCAGTCTATCTGGGACTGAGGTAGCCTGGATCTCCCTCCCTCTGGGCTGCAGAAATGTTTCTTCTGCTCACTAATGGGAACCAGACAACAGAGAGTTATTCTCATCTGTGACAGAGAGCTCAGACAGGAGGAGGGTTGGAGAAGGGTGTAGGCTGGGGGGATGATGGTTAAAAGGGTGGGGGGTGGGTTAAGCGGACGACTGGGCTGTCCAGCTGGCTGATAATGAGGTCGTCCTCACCCCCGCGCCACTTTCCGCCACCCAGTACTTCACTGTCCCCTTCTGTGTGTCAAAAGGTTTACAATAGGTTGGTAATAAGAGGGAGGGGCCTTCGCTTCTGCACACATGCTGTCTTTGTGGCTTGAAAATGGAAGGAGGGGAGCCAATAAAGGACAAAAGTGAGATTTGAAATACTATTATTACCAAAGCCCAGTGGACTACTGAGCCACAGAACATTGTAAAAGATAACGAACCCTGAGCTCAGGGCGCAGCAAAGGCCCACAGTAATCTAAAGGGTCGTTACTGGACTCGCTATCAGTCCAGATGGAGGTTCATATCATCGGGTTTGTGTCTTTAGGTCCGACAGCTGCCAGCTAAAGCAGAGTTTTTAAGTTTTTCTGAAGCTGCAGAGGTTTTCCTCCCTCAGCTGAGCTGGATCTTCTGATTTTCTCATGACTCCTCAGAGGAATCATAGAAATAAAGGAGACCGCAGCCACGGCTGGCCCTCTTGCAGCACAACTGATTATTGCTATGAAGAAATAAGGAAGTATCCAACATCAAAAGGTGGCTCAGAGATTTTCTCAATTCATTGACAGCAGAGAGAAATGTTTGCTTAACTCATGTGTTTGGACAAAAGTACGGATTGAATAGATTTATTCTTTCCGGAGAATTTAAATTTGTTTTCTATCTTTATGCTGTTGAAGGGCTTTAGTTGAGTCGGTTCTCTATTATGTTCTGTCATTAGATTTTCGTACTTCATAATGGAAGTTATTGTTGGTTTTTGATGTTGTATTTGATGCATCATTAAAAATAACATCTCTGTGTAGTTTTTTTAAACTACAGTAGTGGTGAAATATGCCAATGTTTAAAGATGAATGAGGGTAAAACCATCCACCAAATGCCATTCACTTATATGCTATTTTAAAAGTTAAACACATTTTTAAAAGGCAAAACCCAAAATTTTAGAATATCACTCAGTATTTCAATTTGCTATAATAATCAGTGACATTTTCACCAAAAATTCTCTTTTGCTACTCAGGAGTTTTACTTAAGATGGATAAACAATGTGCAAAGCATTTTATAAAACTGTACAATGTATAGTATTTCTTATTAATTTCTGTGTTTTTTGTAATTCTGTCTCATGATTTCTCTACAGTATATTTCACAGCATTGTTATTAGTCATGGTAGAGATTACCCAAATCTTGTTTGGAGTAAGAATTAGAACAAATTCTTTATTATTCAAAAAGTGGTGAAGAACTGCGACACAGCTCATGTCTCCAAAAGTATTAATTTTGGGCTGTTTTACATGTCTGCATAATGCAAAATATGTCAAACACAGCAGCATTTCAATTCTTGTTTTTAATCTTTGCAGTTTCCATGGTGTTCTCCTCCTCGATGTCATCAGTTAAACAACAAAGGAGAGGCGGGGCTTGGAGGAAAGCTACACTGAAAACTGTGTGACCCATGAATCAATGCTTAAATGATGGGTGGGACAAGAGTTAAAGTTAGTTTAAAATTGGATAATAGCAGACACAAGAAAGTCAGAAGGAGGGCATTAGTTTTCTAAAGAAGAGCTACTGTAAGAAAGTAGAAGAGGAGGACGGATAAGATTCACTAACGTGTCACAGCTTTTGATGAGGTCTTGCCTGGGAGTGTGTTAAGCTGTGTAGACAGGTCTCGGTCTTTATTGATGAAGTCATCATTTAATCACGACTGCATGCAACATACAACCCCAGAGAGATGGGAGTGCTCGCCTCTGTCTGCCTCCTCAGCCTTCTGCTTCTTCTCATCTTCTATAACAAGTGCACTTTACTTCAATCGAAAGTCTATAGGCTCCCACAACGCTCAAATAATGCTGCTCTGTCTACTTCTATGGAGAAAATGCTCCGGGGATTGTGCCCATGCAGCTTCCAACGGCAGTATATTGCCCAAAATAGAGCACTTTGAATATGATAGAGGACTCAAAGGGATATTGCAAGCTTGACCAAGCACAACTCTATACTATTTGGAGGACCTTACTGTATGTGCTTTTCGACTGAAAAAAAGTTAAAGGCATGGTGAGGGAGGGCTGCTTGGTGAAAAGTTTCCATGGTTAGATCCGCATCAACTAGTTTTTCAAAAACACTTGTGTTATTATTATAATTATTGTGTGTAGAGCTGGGAATAGTTTTAGAATTTCAATATTAGTGCCCACAGATTCAGCATTGTAACCAAGTAATATTTTATCAATACCTTACTTTAAGGACTGTACACATTCTTTATTTTATTTTTTATTTTTATGGTCCAAAACTGTACTCTCACCATTCTCATCAACCTCATTTCCAGCTGCAGCAGGAAGCTCATTTCAACGAAACACTACTTATCCAGCACCAAATGAAAGGCAACGTTAGAAACTAGCTGGTGGATTATTCAGCAGCTAAAGGCACATTAACTTCCCTCAGGAGTTGCAAGAGATCAAAAACAGAACAAAAGCAAAGTGAATATTGGCCAGAAATGACTCCAAATGAATGCAATATTTGCCTTGTGATATGTCTGCTGGATGTATAGACCGGCAGCTGTTTATATACCATCTTTATGGGGTAATAATACACCAGTGTTGTGATTACAGCTAGATAAGAACAAAATACGGCCTGAAATTGGCTAAACTGAAATCCCAAACTGTCAGATCAGACTAAGAAGAGTTAAATAACTGGAAGCATTCCACACCAGTTTTCTGAACTTAATGGGAATGAGCAAGCAGTGTGTGGGTAATTTTTTTGTGCAGATGATTTCTTAACCACTCTGCAAAGACTGGATGGATGTGTGTTTGCCTCCTGATGATTGACAGGTTTCAGCACAGTTTTTAATACTTAATGCTATAGATACATGTTGTCCGGTACCAAAAAGTTTTCATACCCCCACCCTAACTGTGTGTGTCTGATGTACCATTCCCATACCATTTTTTTTTTAAAGATTATTTTTTTGGGGCTTTTTGCCTTTATTTTTGACAGGGACAGCTGAAGAGCCACGCAGCAAAGGGCCAAAGGCAGGAGTCGAACCGGCGGCCGCTGCAGAGGACTGATAGCCTCAGCACATGGGGCGCATGCTCTACCAACTGAGCTACAGGGGTGCCCCTTCCATGTTGTTTTTAAGAAAAACGATGTGATATTTTTATGAACTATATAGCCTGTAGAATCATCCACATCTCTGTTCACACAGCCCTGCATCACCCTGCTGCTGTTGGCCACAACGTGGTGACAACCCTCCTTGACTCAGACAGTCTCTGACCCCTGTCACATCAAATTAACTTTTTTAGTCCATCATACCAACTCTGGACCTCACTGACTCCACACACACACACACACACACACACACACACACACACACACACACACACACACACACACACACACACACACA
>JBBPCS010001795.1:0-14480 GCA_037974645.1 Hollardia meadi
TGTGTGTGTGTGTGTGTGTGTGTGTGTGTGTGTGTGTGTGTGTGTGTGTGTGTGTGTGTGTGTGTGTGTGTTTCCCACCCTTCAGGTCTCTCTCTTTAAACTGAGTGATTGGAAACATCATGGCATCTGCGAGCTGGGTGGACAAGACAGCATGACAGGAACTCAACTAGAAAGCGGGAGAGAGAGAAAAACAGAGGTAGTTAAGAAAAACCCTAACCATGAATCAGCTGAAAGACTGCAGTGTGACCACAGAAGATGAGCAAAGTGTTTGAATCGATTGTGACAGCACTCTGGTGTGTTTTCATTCTCTCTCACCTCATCAATGACTTTGGCAAACTGCTGCAGGGTGGAGCTCATCACTTCATCATCGCCCCCCAGAGGAAAACGCTGCAGACAACAGCAACAATATGGAGTAATGGATTAGATTGATTTATTCGAGGAAAATATGTCAGTGCTGGAGCATCAAATATGCATGAAACGCTTTATGTATATGGCCAGTGGCTAGTGTTATAAGGCTGACATCTGATGAGATAATGCTGGTGGCTAGTGTTATAAGGCTTATGTCTAGTTTTATATGACCAGTAGCTAATTTTCTAAGACTGAGGACTGGCGTAATTAGGATGTGACTAATATCATGGCTAGAGTTATAATGCTGGTGGCTAGTGTTATATGGGCAGTGGCTAGTGTTATAAAGCTGTGGCTAGTGTTATAAGGCTGACATCTGATGAGATAATGCTGGTGGCTAGTGTTATAAGGCTGATGTCTAGTTTTATATGACCAGTAGCTAATTTTCTAAGACTGAGGACTGGCGTAATTAGGATGTGACTAATATCATGGCTAGAGTTACTGTATAATGCTGGTGGCTAGTGTTAAAAGGCTGAAGGCTAGTGTTATGTGGGCAGTGGCTAGTGTTATAAAGCTGTGGCTAGTAGTATAGGGCTGACATCTGGTGTGATATTGCTGGTGGCTAGAATTATAAGGCTGATGTCTAGTGTTATATGGCCAGTGGCTGATATTATAAGGCTGAGAACTGGTGTAATTAGGATGTGACTAATATCATGGCTAGAGTTATAATGCTGGTGGCTAGTGTTATATGGGCGGTGGCTAGTGTTATATGGGCAGTGGCTAGTGTCATAAAGCTGTGGCTAGTATTCTAGGGCTGACATCTGGTGAGATAATGCTGGTGGCTAGTGTTATAAGGCTGATGTCTAGCGTTATATGGCCAGTGGCTAGTGTTATAAAGCTGTGACTAGTGTTATAAGGCTGTGGCTAGTGTTATAAGGCTGTGGCTAATGCTATAAGGCTGACATCTGGTGTGATAATGCTGGTGGCTAGTGTTACAAGGCTGATGACTGGTGTAATTAGAACGTGGCTAGTATCATGAGGCTGATGACTAGTGTAACTAGACTGCTGCTTATTTTATAAGGCTGGTGGCGAGTTTTATTAAGCTGTGGCTAGAGGTACAAGCCGACTAGTGTGATAGGGTTTTATGGCTAATGGGTACGGCCATAAGACTGATGGCTAGTGTCACAGGGATGGTGGCTAGTGTCATGAAGTTGATGGCTGCTGACTTGGCCTACCTGTTTGTCGTACTCTTTCAGCAGTCTGGAGGTCAGGTGTGTCGCAGCACTCAGTTCATTCTTAAAGAGAAAAACAGCAGTGAGCAGCTGGAGACACACTTTCCAATCTGCTGCCATTCAACAACTTTCCTGTATGTTCTGCAAAGCCAATAGCACTACACCTGTGAATCATGCATGTACCTGTGCATCATAAATCCTATGCATGGCCTGGTACAGCTGTGTGCAGTAGTTGGAGATGGCTGCAGTGTCCTCTTCAAACACTCCCAGCAGAGAGCGTGTCTACGTACAAAACATAAAACAAAACCGTTGAACATGAAGTCTGTGTTAATCATTTGACTATTCCATAAAAGGTCAGCAGGTTATGGCCCCTTTTAGCCGTTAGCTAGCAAGCAAGACCATGTCATTGTGAGAGATAAGGTAGGATCTGAGTTTGAATTTTGGAGTATTCCTGAAGGCTACTGGTCTAATCCTACCAATTCATAATACGACAGATGTTTTACTAAGAGAGATCAGTGTCAGTATAATACGTGTTTGTTTGTTTTGCTGCTGCAATGAGCAAAGTTCCCTACGGCTCTCACCATTTCATCCCAAATTATTCCACTCATGGTTTTAATGATGTTGCTTGTAATTCAAAGTATGCCTCTTTCACTTAAACAGGCTCACGGCCGGATAGGAAAACCCTGAATAAATTGAGTCTGTTGATAACATTTTCAGTGATAGCAGTTATCCAGACTCAACAATGCTAGATTCAGTGAGGCCAGTTCAGGTAACACAAAGAGAGCCAGAGTAAAAGTGGACCTCGCTTCATGATTTGGCTGCAAGTGAACTAAACTAAAATATTTAAACAATTTCTATACCCATATATGTACAGATTGAACCTCAAGCACGTGACACTCTGGCCACACCCCAATCAGTGATGTCACAGCAGGTGTTTTGCCCTGGATTTGCTGCGGGAAACAACATCGGTTTGGGGTTATTTCAGCTCATCTGTAGCAGTGCAGCTGCACCTTTCCGCAGCGTATGATTTTCACATCTAACAATAACATAAAGCATCAGGATGACACTGCTGCTTGGCCAAAAGAAGAAGAGTTATTATCACTGGAAGGAGGAGAAACTCTGTGGGTAGCTTGCCAAGTGGCTAAGGAAGTACCGGGCTTACTATCCATTTACTGTGTTCATTTCAGTGCAAACCAACACTGAACGGTGTGCCTCCGCTTGACGTTTTGACCTCGCATACTGACGGAACCAGCAGATCGGTGCAGCCGTCACTTTTGATGCCGACGCACAGCTGACACATCCTGCTTAAACGTTCCGCTTGACAGCTTCGGTTAGCTGGGGCCGTTAGCGGTTAGCATGCTGCTTTAACTTGTCATCTCTTCCCTAGTTGTTGGCAAACACTGAACCTACAAAGACAGCTAGCCTAGCTGTACAATTGGCTAACGTTAGCATGTCAGCTGAAGCCTCCAAGGAAAAGAGTAGTTACCTGCGGACTGTCCTCCAGCGTCTCTTCTATCGGCAGCTTCTCTATCCCGGGCATGGTTGTGGCTGATGCGTTGGTAATCGGTGCCAAACAACGGACAGAAAACACAACAAACCAGTCCGACAACTCCCACTCTAGATTTCTTTGCTAAACGAACCCACAACACCCTAAATCAGCTCCTCCCGGCTCCGCAGGTCCCGCCCCCCAAATGGACTTTGATTGGATAGAAAAAACCTCCATTAATTTGATTGGTTTCTTGTTTAAAGGCGAAAAGGCGCCATTTTGGCTCTGACCAGGATCGCCCTTTCACTGTAATCGTGTACATTTCAGAGCCATAATGGCGTCGCTTAGTTGCATTACAGAACTAGATACCGAATCCAAAGATGGCGCTACCGAGGCCTAAAACTTGTGTTTGCTGATAAATTTGGTAATGCCGGTTTATAAGGCTCTTCTACAGTTATATAAGTTTTCTTTGTTAAAGATAATTTTGTGTGTAGGCTATTATATCTGTTCAGTATGTTGTATACATTGTAAAAAGACTTATATTCATGCAATACAAATGAACACTTTCAACTTTTCAACATCCATTAAGCCTACTAAAGTGTATCTCTATAAAAAAAAAAGGTAATACTTTCTACGAAGACCACATCTATAATGCGTTATGAGGATATTCATAGTGTATCATAATGCATGGATTCATAATACTTTATAACTACACTCATAAACACACATAATGCTTTCTGATTAATGATATCAATGGTCATAAAATATTATAGATGTGACTTATGATGAATTATAAGTTCAAGTGTCTTATGGATTGACTGATGGGGCTTATAATACATTAGGACTACCTATACTCGTACACCTTAACAATCAACTGTAGTAAGGACTCACAGTATGCTATAATATGCTTTAATCAGATGAGGAGTCGGCTATGCACCAAAATCAGCGACTGGCAGAGGTATCAGAATGGTAAGTGTAATTAGCATCTTTTGTTTATGTTGTTTGTTAGCTTGTTAGCTTGTAACTGGCAGTGGCTGACAGTGTAAGTGGTTGTGAAACAATATCTGCTACAATGATACAGTGTGTTCACATCTTGGTAGCCAACCAAGTTTGCCTGGGAACTGCCTCATTCGCAGTAGTAGTATTTGTAAATTAAAAAGTGATTGGCTTTTTGTGTTTGTGTGTACGCTTGAATCTCCGATTTTTGGGAAGTGAACAGACATCTTCTCCTTTAGTAAAGGAGTGTGAAAACACTTCTCTAGTGATAAACTTTGAACTGATACAAGTTAGTATAGTCCAGGTCAGACATTTTAGGGGACTTAAACACAAGAAAAACACATTTTCGAGTGGAGGGGATCTTTAATATCAGTCATCATGCGACAATGGATGACGTGTGAGGACTGGGCTCAGGGTCAGATGGATCCTCCTGCACATTGGAGAGCGTCAGGGAACCACGAGGGAACAAGCTCTCCGCTACACTGTAGAGTCCATGGAGCACACAGCAGCTCAGGTTGCTGCGGGACATCTTAATGTTAGTGGCACTATACCACATACCAGCCTCCTCATCATAGCGCTCCACAGCTAACATAGTGGTGGGGCCGTTGTATCCACCGATCACAAAGAGCTGGTCGTCCACCACCTCAATGCCAAAGTAGCTGCGAGGGTTGTACATTGATGGCACAGAGGTCCATGTGTTGGTCCGGGGGTTGTAGGCCTCAGCACTGCACAGGTGGGAGGTCCCATTAACAATGCCACCAACCTAGGAGAGAAAAGGTTGAATTTGAGTCCAGCGTTTCAGTAGAGTAAAGGAAACACGTACTGAGTCTGTTCGACACCTTGAGCAAGTCTCACGCCATAAGTTGAAAGGTGAGTAGAGCTAGTAGGCTAGCCTTTCTCAACGTGACTAAACGTAATGTGAGTATAATTTTAAAACATTACCTCATCCATGAGCATTTTTGCCTGAGTCTGGCCAGATTTTCATCAGCAATGGTGGTTGTTTAACAATGAAGGCAACAACTCCCAAGATCGTACGCTACTTACCTCTTTTCTTTTGCTTTGATTGAGAAACGCTTAATGGCAGAAATTACATACCATGTGTTTAAAAGTCCTCCATTAACACTCACTGCTAAGATGGCAAAAACCAAACCTCTGAGCTACCAACATATTAATCCCACACACTTACTGCATAGATGCGGCCTCTATAGGCAGCGACCCCCAGGCCACTTCGGCAGCATCTCATGGGGGCGATCATGGTCCATTGGTTGGTGTTTGGGTTGTAGCATTCAGCCGTAGACAGGCTGCAACGCCCATTGAAACCTCCGCAAATGTACACCTAAAGAAAAATTGGGGATAGTTGCAGTTAATATGGATTCCACTACATATACATACAAACACAAATAAATACTCAAAATGTTTTTGTAATAGAGTTTTTAGGTCTGTAATGTGATATAATACTTTAATACTTTAAAGAAGAGTGGACAAAAAAAAAAATGGCAACACATAATGGGGAACAGTGACCCCTGTGGCCAAAAGTTGTAATTACAAAATAATTATAAATGTTGAAACAGTGTTCTTATTTTTTTAAACTTTGATTTACATAATAAATTAAATTTGGTGCACCAAACTTTCTTTCCTCTTTTTTGTTGCTTCCCACCTGAGTCGATGTTGTAACATAACAAAAGCACAGTAAAGTGAACAAACTGACCCGGGAATGTATTTTATAGAGGAATATCCATCTTCATTTTGTTTGAACTTAAACTACTGCTCATACCAGACCAAGTAAGGCTATAGCAGCAAAACCTCTTGACACATTACAAATGTATTGTGTGTGTTCAGTGACCTTTACTGTCTCAGCACTGTGTGCGGGTTGTTTATTTTAAAAAAGGATCCTATTTTGTGTGCCAAGGACGTGATGAAGATGATGTCAGTCTGAATGAGGGGGGAAAAATTCAGTCTGAGAACAGTTTGGGCTTAATTTGACATCACCTTCACTGTCCTTGCTTGTTTGACCCACCTTGCCATTTAGAGTTGTGGAACTGGCTCCACACCTTTTTGTACGCATTGGTGCCATCATGGTCCACTGGTCAGCCTCAGGCTTGTAGCGCTCAACAGTGTTATAGAAAGCATGTCCATTGTAGCCTCCTATGGCATAAATGCACCCATTCTGCACAGCAACACTGACATAGCGGCGGCCGTAGTTCATGGGGGCCACTCGGTGCCATGTGCAAGTGATAAGGTCAAACCTCTGCACTGTATTCAAGTGAACTTCATTGAGGCTGCCACCGATTAAATACACAAAGTCGTTGAGGACAGCAGCACCGTGGTCACTGCGGCAAATCTCCTCAGTGCTCAATGTGACCCAGCAGTCAGCTCGGGCATCATACGCCTCGAGGCTGGTCACGGCAGTGCTGCCATCTTTGCCCCCGGTGGCCAATAAAATGGCAGAAGGCAGACGTGGGCGGGTCAGCAGGTTACTGTAAACAACTTTTGAGCCTCTATTGGCCCTAAAATCTATAATTGCTGTCACTGCATCATTGACGATTGGTATACACTCAATGCTGTCCTTTATCACAGCATTGCTGATCACGCAGTTTTGGAGGTAATCAGGGGTGATCAAGCCTAGTCGTACCTGCACAGATATAAGAACACAATTATAAACGGTCTTATTAGATGTCAATCTAGTATCAGTCTCATGTCTGTGTGATAAGTAACTATGGAGGTGGAGTCAGGATGTGGTTAGCCTCACTTTCAACCCTGATTACAAAAAAAATTGGGACACTGCGTGAATTGTGTTTACCAAGAACAGTTTTACGAAGTGTTCCCAAACTTGTGTAGTAATATCCTTTATACAATCGTGTATTTCACAAAGTGGAAACCTCAAAACTGAACCTCTCCCCATCCTCGCTTGTGAACGACTGAGCCTTTCGATGATGCCCCTTTCATACCCGATCATGACACCATCACCTGTTTCCAATCAACCTGTTTACCTGTGGGATGTTCCAAACAGGTGTTTTTTGAGCATTCCACAACTTTCCCAGTCTTTTGTTGCCCCCGGCCCCCAACTTATTGCTGCCATCAAATTCAGAATGAGTGTATATTTACAAAAAAACAATAAAGTCAATCAGTTTAAACATTCGATATCTTGTCTTTATTCTGTATTCAATTGGATATAGGTTGAAAAAGATTAGTAAATTATCACATGCTGCTTTATTTTACACAGCCTCCCGCTTTTTTGGAATTGGGGTTGTAGTATAAAGACTGGAAGCAAGCGTAAAAGTTCAAAGGTTCTAAAAATGGACTGTCCAAACCATCTTTCCTGAAGACATTTTTTGGCAGTGGAGTAAAATGACATACATTCCACCTTTTCTCCAGAGAGAATAATGTTTTTACTTGTGCAGCATCACGAGTTTGTGTTTTAAAAGAAAACCATAATCATAGGTAACTGTAAGTGTTTGAACAAATCACTAATGCCATTGTTTTTCTTGTTAGTCTTCAGCAGAACAATTGGGCTGTTTCTGTGAAAATGCAAGCCAATGCTCTGTAAACCTGAGTACATCTACAGTCGACTATTCTTTAGTTACCTTGGGCAACAGCACAGAGATGTGACATCGTCTTTGGTCAGGCAGGTGGTTAATCCAGCGGAGGACAACCTCAAACACTGTGTTTTCTCGCTTCACATTGAGGTGATCGCTCTCAATGACTGCAGCCATTTGCTGCACAGAGAGCTCCAGGAGCTCCTGTGAAAC
Organism: Hollardia meadi; assembly: GCA_037974645.1. Lineage (NCBI taxonomy): Eukaryota > Metazoa > Chordata > Actinopteri > Tetraodontiformes > Triacanthodidae > Hollardia > Hollardia meadi. The sequence continues at coordinate 7,809 of JBBPCS010001795.1, forward strand.
ACGAACGATCTCCTCAAAGTGGTGCAGGATGTAGAGAAAGATTTTGTGCCTCAGCTCAGGGCAGTAGTAGAAGTCCACCAGCCTCCACATGCCGATGCAGTTTGCCAGGCACAGCTGATTCTCCAGGAAGAAGCAGCAGATTTGAACAATCCCTGGGACCAAGAATTGGTCTGCAGCTGCCAAAACCCCCACCACATTACCCTCTGTCACAGGAACAGTGTGGGTGTAGGCATAATTGATGATGAGATGCATGATCTCAGGTGACACCCCAGGGATAGTGTAGATATTCTTCTTTGAAGTCGCCCAGGCACCGGTGAAGAGAGTGCTGCAGGATCAGGATTTAGAGGACATCAGGATTTAAGAAAGTCTTCTGTACAGAACACTAACATAACATGTGGACCCTTTCTCATGTAGATAAATGTGTTAGCTTGATTTGTTGGCTCTGGATTCTTCAGTGTTTCCAATATGGCTTAAAATGTACCTGAAGCTGTTGTCATAGCAACAAGTCCTTAAATGCTGAACCTCAGTGGTGCCTTGTTTACAGCAAAATCTTGTCAAGGCATACCCCTTAAACCAATACCAAAATATTGATGATTACAGATTTATATTCATACTGAAGTTGAGTCCTAATGAATTTTTTCTATGACAAAAAACCTACTTAACTGGTAAGACTGAGCTAATGTGATAAAGTAACTGCTTTTCTGGAGAGTTTGACTGGCATTGATGCTAGGAAATATGACAGTCAATTATACAGCTGTAATGTGTGTCAAATACATATAATAAATAGTATTATCATTACATAAAACGAAATGACTATGTGTAAATAGTCATTTCGCTTTTTGCTCTTGTACTCCATGGGAGAGGAGTTCAAGTTGCATGATCACAATTGACCAGATGATTTTGTTAGAATAAAGAGAGATCACCTCCAAAGACGTCCTGGTCTGGTCCTCTTCATCAAAACACAACACACACATTACGACTTGTTTGTGGAGTTCGATATAATACATGATTAAATCTGCCGAGATAACCTAGCTACTCACCGAAAGTACAAGCCGCAGCTACAGAGGATGTTCTTGTGGGCACCGAACTCAACGTCACCCACCTTGATCACCACATCACACAGTTTCCCCTCCAGGCAGAGTTCAGGTAAGACTGCAGATGCCATGTCACTCATCCTTTTCTCCATGTCACTTCTGTGAGAATTTAATGTGGCCAAAAGCTTCTCCTTGGAATTTCTCAAAATCCCTTGACATTGCAGAATCTGTAACTGGAGGAACTATTACCCCAGTGACAAATTTGAATAATGCAACTTTAAATGTACTGCTGCCAGTGTATCAGGTACATGTAGCTAAAGCTAATGCAATCCAATACAACAGTCAGGAAATAAATTCAGGTGGAGTGTAATCAAGTACATTACCTCAAGCACTATTCTTAAGCACAAATCTGAGGTGTCTGTACTTTGTACATTTCCGATTCATGACACTTTTAGTCCACTACAGTGGGAATTAATTTACTTTTTACTCTGCTACATTTATCTGACAGCTGGAGTTACTTTACACGTTAAGATTTTACACACAAGAGTTTTAAGGACTTTTAAGATGTTTTGTAAAATATTAAACTAGATGATTGGTTGATTAATCCGTTTGTTGATTAGTCAATATTTTAAAAAAAAGAAAAATATAATCGGCGACTGTTTTGATTACTGATGAATTGTCATTTTTCATAAAAAAGCCAAAACATTTCATGGATTCAGCGTTTACCAATTTTCATCTTTATTTTCTCTTAAATTACAGTAAATTTTGGGGGTTTGGATTGTTGTTTGGATAAAAGGCTTTTTTTTTAAAACAACCAAACAAATAAATCTAACAGAAAAAAAAATCATCAGATTAAACAATAATGAAAATAATCATTAGTTGCAGCCTGAGTTAAAATAGTTAAAAAATAATCTCAACCTCAACCAACTGCAAACCAATGCTATTTTTATATAGGTCAGTATATATCATATAAGTACAGAGGTTTACCTTTATAAAGGGCTTTAAGACTCATATAAACACCAGGGACTTTTAAACAGTATCGGGCTACAACCGATAATTTTTTAATAATTTCAGTTTAAATCCCCCTCCAGTCTTGTGCACTGCTGTCCGTCACCACGTTCCTCTGGAGGGCGCCAAAGTCAGATTTTAAAATCCAACATGAAGCGGCTTGAAAGGGTAACTCCAATTTATGACAACTGGAATTCCATGCTTTGTCCGTGAGTTCTGTCAGTAATAACAACACTAAAAGACCAAGTTAAAGGCCCCCCTCTAGTCAGAATTGTGTTTTTCCTTCTTGTTCCTCCAGTTGAATGTTTGAGCTTCACTGTGTAGAATGATGCATGTGCAGAGTCTGAGGCTATAAGACTGTTTTCACATTCATTACTGCAAGTGTAAATTTACTCTGTGCTCACTGACAATCTGATTTTAAGAGGCGGGGCCTACAAGCATGATTTGTGACATCACGAAGCCAAACGCGATCCAATATTCAGCAAACACAAGCTTCATGTGGAAACTTGAAGCCTCCAGTGCACATACACTGGGCTGCATTCTTCAAAGTACAGGGTCTATGAAGGTGTGGTCTTCTGAGGACGGGAAGGCTGAACTGGGTGTAGTTAAATCAGACGGTCCGGTCTACCAGGAGTTTCATGTAAATGACACCGGCTCTTCCCATCCTTACCCTTACGTCACGAAGCGCTGCTCCTTTTAGTAGTGGTACTAAAATCTGTTGTAGTAAAAGCTGTGCAACCGCCGGCGCGCAATGAATCCTGGGATAGGGTGGGCCGCAAAAGGATCCAACGGAAAAATAAAAGGCTGCATTTCTCGGCCACATTTGTAGGAGCCTTCGAAATGGGATGCGAAATGCGGAAAGCCTTGTCGTGCTGTGACGCATTCGATCTGCAATCGCAGCCTTCGAAGGATTCAGACCCTGAATTGAGACATAGCTTGAGAATGGACTTTATTGTGACGTAGGAGACATCTTGTGTCCAGCAGTTAAACTTGTGAAATGAAAAAAATATTTGCATATTTATATATTCTGGAATTTTTAATGAGAGAGAAGGAATAGATGGCATTTTAAAGATTTTAATGCAGTAATTACACTTTTTTTCAGACGCACATGAATGCCTTGATACATGTGTGGAGGGAATCTTTAATTTATTTATCAGAAAGTGACAAATGTCCATTACAGTTTCCTAGAGCCCAAGGCAATGACTTCAAACTTCTTTTTGGGAGAAAACCCAGATATATTCAATTTACAAAGATATAAAACAGAAATTATTAGTCAATTATTAAAATGGAGGTCCTCTATCAATTTATATCAAGATAAATGATCAGATTTGCCATTTGTTTGTTGGTTTGGATTCCTATTTACTGACAGCAGCTATTCTTCCTTGGGTCTATATGAAAATATACATAGTGAAAATACAAATTGACCGTTTACATAATGACAATCACAATATAACACACAACAGTTAAACTCATGTAGACATTAACTTGTCATGTAATAAGATCACATCCATATAATAGACACACAATATATAGACGAGCTCTGTTTAAAAAAAAAAGTACTGTAGTAATCGGTAATGAGAATAACATAAAAATGGTCTCCTTTCAAAATATGTTTTTTCAGTACTATTTTAGAGTGTCACTCGATATATGAGAGTATGTTGAACTGAGTTTGTTTTAGTTTTGGGCAAAATGCCACATATAGAGTGCGATAATTTAGTGTAAATACAAACAGTTACAGTTTTGTACAAAATATACAGGTTCTTTAATAAAAAAAAAAGATTATATAAAAGAAAAAGATATTTTTCAAAGAATCATTTCTTTAAAAGACAATGCTATTGTTTTAGACCAGAGATATGTTATAAACAATCATCTTTTTTTAAATAAACAATCATATGTATTTTCTTTTCGATGTTGTTTCTAATAGTTTGTCCTGTTCAATTATCAGTAAAAGTATGAAGTAGTATAAAATGTAAATTCTCATATACAAAATACAAGTACTTAAGTACAGTAGTCTGCTAAATGTAACCTACTGAGTTACTTTCCACCACTGCTGGTTAACTTAAAATAAACTGGTAATCCAGTTATATAAAATTATCAAATCACTGGTTTAGGAAACATTAGAATAATAAATAATACTGAAGTTTTTATTTCTGTCATACGAATAAAAAATGTATTTTTGTATTTTGCCATCTTTCTGGGCTCCCATAGGTCCTTAATCCTGAAAAAGCCCTTTGAAGAAGTGAAGACGGACCAGACACAGTCTTTATAAACTCCGCACGCGCACGCGCGCACGCACGCACACCTCCTTGTCGCTGCTCTCCTCTCCGCCTGCGTCTCTCAGAGTTGTTCAGACTGGAGGGAGGAATGGCGGCCCCTCGGACTTTCTTCACCTCTCTCTCCGGTTTATTTCTGGTGTTACATCTCTCTTGTGGATCTACGACCTCGGGCAACAAAAGAGCCAACCAGGAGCGATGCGGTTTCAAGGTAAAACACCAAATTTACACCTTTTTTTTTTTTTTATATCGGTTTGTTTTTGACGACATTTAGCGTTACTTCAAGCTGCAGCTGCGTCGTCTCGAGTCTCCAAAGAAAAGTGAAGTTTTCGGAGGTGGTCCGGTTTTCTGTGTTTTCTGCACATCTGCAGCCGGTTTGTGTGACTCGCTAGGAGATAAAATGAACAAATGAGTTTTTGTTGTTTAAAGTCTGGTTTGTATCAGCCACGCTAAGTTACCTTTCCTCACCTGTTTGTAGGAGCTGTACCTCCGGTTTGAACCATTTTCAGGCTACTTAACGTTAGAAACTCCCATTTAAAAAAAAAAGTCTTACTTTAAAGATCACTCGCTCTACTCTTAAAAAAGTTTTAAAAGATTTTCAGAATAAGCCAGATGTCTTGCTAAATTCGGCACACGTGTAATCTACTATAGAGCATTTAAATCCAATAAAATCTCAGTTTTATAGCCCGAAATCGTTCAAACTATCTCCCAAAACTAGAAAGACAGCATGTGAATAAAAAGGTGATGAAAACATGCGTTTTGAGATATGAATTTGGTTAAAATTCAAATAAACCGAGATAAAACCTGACTTTATCGCATGCAGAGAAATTAAAGTTATTATAATAGCAATGTCCCTAAAGTCAGATTAGTTTCCTGTCCTACATGTCTGTGGAGACATATTCTTCTCTACTTCAAACCACAATCCTTAGAAAAAAAACAGGTCTTAATTTGAAGTCTCCTCTCTTTGAGGCACATTTTTATTATTTAAAAGTTTTATTTCTGTATCCCTAATTCCACCATTCAATGTAGAGGGTCATTTTCTGTCAGACTAAAACAAAACAAGAAGCAGAAGCGATTAAACGGCTTCTGCTTGGTGCTGAATTACTTGATTTCAGGAGGATCAAAACACAGAGCTTTCACTCCTTTCCCATTTGACTTTCGTGGTTTAGGGGGACTGCAGGTAGTAAAGCTGATTTCCTGCCTTTTGTGTGTTCTGTTAAAAACATTTGATGTGGAAAACAGGAATAGGTGCACCGTCTCTTCACCACTGCTGCTCTGCTTTTACACTTAAACAGCAGCTTTGTTTCTGGCCACTATTTATTTACCCTTCACTGTCATTTGAGATCAAAATACGTGCCCGATGAAAGAAATGAACCTGAAAAGTCTTCAGATACCTCAAAACTTGATACCGTAATATTCTTAACAATATTTATTACTGAATTATAAGTACTTATTGATCTTTTTCTATAGGTTTTCTCCTCGTGTTTTGTCTTGATTGTCAGGTGAAAATCTACAATGTCAACTTTTCTGATGGGACATTTCAGACTATTGTCACAGTTTAATTCCTGGATCACTCCCACAGCACTGCTAAACCACAGACTATACCAGACCAAAGATGCTTTGTTGAACAAGTTAAGGCAGATGTTGCTACTAGTAACTTTTCTAGTCACTAGAAAGCGGTTTTTACCGTTTTTATACCAAAGCTGAGCAGAGTGGTGTTGAGTTTATGTGACGTCACCTGTGTGTGAACACCCACGCAATTAAATGGGGCTTCAGTTAACAATTATTTTCATTTGATCTGCTGATTTTATTCTCGTTTGATTGATTATTCGACGATGTACGTAAAAACTGCTCGTTGCAGTTTCACGGAGCCCATGGTGACGTCTGATCATCAGTCCGGAGATATTCAGTCTGCTGTCGTTTATGACAAAGAAAAGCAGCAAATCGTCACACTAAAATCAAATAGTTTGGCATTTTCGGTTGAAAAATTACTAAAATGAATAATAAATAACCAGAATTGTGGCCAATCAGTATTCTGTTCATCGTCTAATGGTTTAATTTTTTGTCAGAGATGTGTTTTAAAAGTGAGTAATGTGAATTTATTTTGTGTTTTGTAATGCAGAAAGTAAAATTATGTGATTGTGTGTGCATGCGTGTGTGCGCACACTCTCCAGGTTTTAATTTTCCTGTGTTGATAGATGACTCCTACCTGCCTTTGATGCTGTGTGTGAGTGTGAGAGAGAGTGTGTGAGTGTATTATCCTGGTTTCCTCTCTCTGGCTTTCAAGTGTTTTCTACAGGAAGCTTCACACTGTTTACTCTGCTGAAACATTCCTTCCTGAACCCCCCCCCCCCCCC
>JBBPCS010001796.1:0-14480 GCA_037974645.1 Hollardia meadi
TCTGAGAATAAATTTCCTAAAATGTCAAACTATTTCTTTTACACTTACTTGATAGTCAGAGATGAGTTCCTGTCCACACTCTCCTATATACTCAATGAGGTATGTCAGAGTCACCTCTCGTTTCTTCACCACAGAGGCACATGGGTCCTAGAAAAAAATAAGATGAAAATAATAATAGCAAACCTAAAATCTGTATTACCCTCTTTAATAATTTATTTCTCTTAGCTCATGTGTTTACAAATATAACCAGCTAAGAGAGGAAAACCATTTGAAACGACCTAAAACTTGTAAAGGAGCAGTGTGTAGAATTTAGGGGGATCTGTTGGCAGAAATAGAATAAAATATTCATCATTATGTTTTCATTCGTGTATAATCACCTGAAACTAAGAATCGTGTTTTCGTAAGTTTAGAATGAGCCCGTCATATCTACATAGGGAGCGGGTCCTCTTCCACAGAGTCCGCCATGTTAGCGTTCTTAGGGAACGGACAAACCAAACACTGGCTATAGAAAGGGCGGCTTTTTGGGTTTTTCACGGCCACCATAGGTCGTTCTACACACTTGGAAGGGGAGGGTGAGGGGAGGGGTATTTATTTGGTTGCAATCTGCAACCTCACCGCTAAATGCCACTAAATTCTACACACTGCTCCTTTAACAAAAAATGTTATTTGAAAGATCCACCCAAATCAGGCAAGATGACTGGACAGGAAACTGAACAATTAATTAATATGTACCACTTTTACCTCACCTGTATCAGTTCCGTCACCAATTTTTTTTTGATGCGCTGACCAACTGCTCCTCCCTTCTTACTGAACAACTCCAGGAGCTTCGGTGTGTACCTGTCCAGCTGGGACATGAATGTTGACTCGAGTGGAACTGCATTGCACCTTCGTAAATCCTCATTTATCTGTAAGACAGTTTATTTTGGACTTACTTTGGAATTACTTGAGACATACTGAAGGTGTACAAAATAAACCACCAGCCAGTATAGTACAACCAAATACTGTTCCAGTGTACAAAATACTTTGATTTGAAATTGTGATGCTGCTGTACGTTAAGCATTGTTAAACAAATAGTCTATTTGTGGTTACCAAAATCACCCATCAATTCACTTTATCACCATTCCCTACTTAATTAACACTCAGTAGTTTACTGTATAGTGAATAGTAAATAGAGATTTTTGAAACACATGAGTGACGGAATTATCTATTCCATCACTGACAGGTAGTGTCACAGTTTTTTTGGTGCATTGTGGGAACTTTTGGGGTACAACCGTGCCAAAATTGCACCATGACAATACAGTTTGCCTGTGTTTGACATGTCACCGTAACTGAAGAGGCTTCTTTTTTTTTTACTTTGTGAAGAATTTGTATGATTGCCTTTGCAATTAACTTGGAAACCACTGACATAAAGTGACATTTAAAAATAATATGAATGGTCCACAAAAATTTTCCACAAGTCCGCTGATTGAGTGTGCCCCAACATTATCGGCAACTCCACTCAACAGTGCCTTTCACGTTTTGCCCAACACTGGAAATGTAGATGCCGTCACACTCCAAGATAGCAATGTCTTTTAATAGAGGGTCAAGTAAAAGTAAAAAAGTAAAAGCGCCAGGTAACCTGAGTTGATAGTAGATCGAGATGAGGGAGAGTTGTTGCCCAACACCCAGTATACAGCTGTAATTTTATGCTATTTTCTGGAGGTTCCCAGTGGGTTACAAACCTCAAAATCATCTACGTACAGTACAAGTTTGATCCTTAGTTCTTCAGAATAAAAGGAATTCTCTTTATAAAGTGTACCATTGTGATATGATCCATATTCAGTAGATGATGCCTGGTCCTGTTCTCTACTCAGAGCTATTTCTCTAATATGTTAATTTTTCAAAATCTGAAGCAAGGATTGAAGAATTGGGACATACTGGGAACTTCTCTTCTCAGTTGGTTCAAGGATGATTCAACTGGTTCAACAATTTCAAATGTTTCTTTAAAATACTGCCTTCTTCTGAATGACGAGGAAAGAGGACCACCAGCACTTAATGCTGTACTTAGGGGATTGAATGTGCACAATTCTTCCACTAGAGAATTAACAAACTCGTCATCAATGGTATGGTTACTGCTCTTTAAATGTGAAACAATTATATTTTTTATGGCAGTTTTGGGTGCAGAACTTGATATGAAGTGAAGCTCCTCTACCAATTAATTAATGCACCGAAGAGAAACGTTATGAACACTCTCCAATTTCAATAAGAGGGATGCTATATGATCTATAAGCACATGAGTTTGTTCTTCAGACTGCACAACGGAGCTTGTTCAGTGCAATCATACTCCTCTTCAGAGGCTTCAACATTAGGTTCTCCAAGTGTTTCCTTACACTGCTCTTGAGAGAAAATACCTGGTTTAAAATCCTGTAAGGTATGACGAGTATGCTTCCTGTGTTTGTGTGTCGCAAAAGTCCCATAAACATTTGTTTGGTGATCGCACCCTGCGAAGACACACTTTATAGTTTCATTATTTTTCAGATGATGACCTATATGTTCAAAATAATCTTTTTCAGTAGGGAATACAGATCCTTGACATAATTGGCAGGTGAAAGAAAGAATTACTTGTGTTAGCGATTGAACTTCCACATGGTATCTTGATAAATGAGAGCGGAGGGCGGTCCAGCTTTTAAAAGAGCATGGGCAGTCTACATGTATACAGGGCAAGGCATGACTGTGTCCAAAGGTTCCATGATGCAGTCGATGATGCTTTAAAATATCACTTTTTGTAGGGACAACAGTGGTACATAATTTACATGGCCATCCTATCTGTAATTGAAGAAATAGAAATGAGTGTAGTTAGGCCTACCTCCTGCCTGTTTGATACAATGACAACCATTAAGATTAGAATTTGTACAGAAACATGTATTGCAAAAACCTCCAATACATCTACTTAAGCCTGAAACTTAACCACTTAAGGGCTTACCTACTGTGTACCTGAATGAGACACCAAGGTAGGTAGGTAGGGATGGAGGTGTCTTCAGATCAGACGAGGTTTGATAGTTCTCTGAAGAAGCAATTAATATGACAGAAATAGTTAAATTATGAAAATATCAGGAACAGTGATGCTAATGGTATGAGTCAAGAACATCTTTAATGTCAACTTAGCTAGTATTCATATATTAGATTAGGTACAAAAGTGTACAGACAAATAATTTATTTATTAATTAAATTTTCCACTATACACACTCTGTTATGCAATTTCTGCTCGCATGCAACAAGGTCAATGTTATTTTTTTTTAGAATGGGAAAGAACATGAATTCTGGGGTCATTAAAACCCATTACATTTGTAAAATTAGGGAAAGTAATGCAATATCAAGCTGATAAAACAATGTTGAAACTTTTTTATTAACTGAAAACTAGCCTATAAGCAATTGCAATCTTTAATTGGGATATTCTTAGCTACTATAAGCTGTTGCAAGTTGCATTTATCTTGCTTTAAAAAAACAACAACACACAAAACACAGCTAGTCTAATATACATTTCCCCCCATAAAACATATTGAATTAATATTTATTCACTTATGGTTATCCATTTTTAAAAATATCGCACTCAGTCACAGCACACACGAACACTTCAAATGCACAAAAACAAAACACAGACACCCAAAAGAGCGGTGCACATCCGTTTCATTTAATTTGAATTTAACAGTAGGCCTATGCTAATGTACATTCAGCTGAATCACTCAGATGTGCCGATCACCGGGATGCGGAAAAAACTCCTTATCCCCGCTGCTTTCAAACAGCCTTTAGGAGCGATTCAAGCGTTGTTTACCCAGCACCGTGGCTGCTAGATTGATCAAATTCACCGGTGGCGGGTGCTACTTTGGTAACGTTAGAGTGGACGTTGCAAACCTTACAGCAGTAACATTAGCAGGGCACGTTTATGGTGGAGGCGCTTAGAGCGGCACAAGGGGAACGTTTGCCTCGAGGCTTTCTGACTTTAAAGCCATCCCTAATCATAACTCTAACCTTAACCTCTTTTCTTGACAGAAAGCACTTGAGATAAACTTTGCCCAAAACCCTTAAGCTTATCATTAAAGCGCTACACGACACATGCTACATGCTAAGTAGTAGAGCTAACGTTATGCATTCAGCTATGTGCTTGTAGAAGCAGTGAACACAAGATGAGAAAATTGCCCCTTTATTTGCGATATCCGACTTGGTAAACAATGTGGTAAACGAACAAATATAACTTGTATACTTACTTGTTTTACGTGGAGTTCCTTATTCCTTACAAAATGCACATAGCTGTGGCAGGGTGCTAGAGCACAGGACACGTACAGACAGTTCAAACCAGGGCTGTGACCGTTGCTGCAGCATGCGCATGTGGGCGGATCATTACCGTAAAGTTTGACCATAAGCATTTTTAAGTTTTGTGAAACCAATTTATCATCAATTGTAATAAAAGCCAATTTAATTTTAGAAACTAATGAGTTGTTAAAATTGTTGAAGTTTTTACTTATGTGTAACTTAATCAAACGCACATAGAAAGGAAAATTAATTTAGCGGAAGAAATATACATTTTAAAATAGAGTAATATAGACAGCACCATTGAATCCCTTTTTACAGTAGAGGTAATTAAGTAAAGTAAGATACTTTCAAGGTACTTGTAATATTAAATACTGTATACTGTAATATTATTGGTGTTACAAATATAGTTACTATACACCTTTAGTTGCTATTTATTTGTGTGATCCACTGTACCCAACAATATGTCAAGCTAAAATAACCAGTTACAGTAAAACAGTATAACGTACATCTTACTGCATCAGTAAAAAAAAAAAAAATAGTTCTATGATAATGTATCATGTAATAATTCATTTTTGAATATATATCTGTACTTTTATTTGAGTACAATTTGAAATGCAGTATTTTTGTACCATGATATTGCTACCTTACCTCAGTAAATGATCTAAATATGTGTTAACCTAGCATTTAATACGTGAAATATCCACAGCATTTTAAAAAAAAAGAAGCAAAATCTGGAGACATAGACAGAGAAATATACATTTATGGATAGGCGCTACCTGAAGACATACTTCTTATTTTTATATGCTGTAGAGAGAGTTAATAGACCTGCTTCCTGCTTAAAGGATCATGTATGAACAGTATGAACCATGTGCACATCCTTCACTTTACTGTCTATGAATGCACAGTGTGGACAGTACAGTGTTAGTACAGATAGAGGGTATTTCACAGTTACCAACTCTCTCACAAAATTGTTGATAATTTACAAAAAAAACCATATAGGCCTATTATGTAAATATTTATGGTTTAAGGAACCTTAAATTAACAAGAACTGAACATTGCAAGAACAACAAGCACACTGCAAGTCTACCATGATGAATGAGATGGACTCAAGCTTTGACTTCTCCTGTCTGCTGCTACATGGTCAGGCTAATGGGCTGTGGCTCATTACAAGAGCACTGCTGACAGCAAGCACTGTGTTTTACTGCAGCTCATAGGACACATTCAGGGGGACGTTTGGTGAGTGTCACATTTACTGTGCATCAAAGCAAGATATTTTCATACTGTTAAAGGAGCAATTAGTAAGATGTTGAGTCTCATTCCCAGGTCATCAAATACTGATGCTTTGGGTTGGTAGATCGAGCTGGCCACCAAACCAAAACGTCTGTATTTGACGACCGGAGAAAGAGACTCAACAATCAACTATCTTACACGTTACACCTTTAAAGAAAACTGATTGTGGCTTAGTTTTCATTTCAGATTCTGATCAGAGGCTAGTGCATCAACACTGGCAGTGATGTTATGTTTAGTGTTTGGGCTTGCTAGTAGCCTAATTTAATGTGTTTGGGAGGACTGTTGTCAGAAATTAGAGTTTAATGCTCTTCTAATTACCTAAGTATGGAATTTGATTTGTGTCACAAAAGGTGGTAATTATTCATGGATGAAGACCATTAGATGCAGTTAAAAGCTCAAGGTCCTACAGAATACTTGTCACGCAAGAAAAATTCAACCTGGGTCTTACTCTCATTACAGCAGCAATTCTGACTATGAGCCAACCTCCTTTATGGAGGTGTGTTACTCAGGACTCCCTCTTTTACCATGTCAATTTGTCAACTATTTAAAATCACTGGAACATATGGAAACAAGACTAGAATGGCTAAAAAAATTGTACACGTATCTTGGTCCTTGCTTTTTTAATGACTCTTCTCCTTTGTGCACTTTCTCTGTTTGTCTGATTGTTTTTTGTTATTTATTGTTTTAAAATCTTTCTCTCTTGATTTGCAATATGAAGGTTTCTCTATTTTTGTCTGCTGTTTGTGTTGTGACTGTGATGTAGCATCATTTCCCCCATTGTTTGAATTTTGCAGAGTTGTTCCCAGTCGTTGTTTTTTTTTGTTGTTTATGTTTTTTGTACTAAATAAAGTAAATCAACTACTCATCAAACTTGAGCCAACTTGAAAACTAGCTATTCATCAGCAGTATAAACACTGTCTTTTAATTATAGGATAATTCTCCTTCAAAAGGTGTAAAGATGTAAACAGATATGGGAGGAAGGAAATATTACCTTTTTTGTTGTTTTGTTTGTTGTTGTTGTTGTTGTTGGGGTTTTTTTGGGGGGGGGGTGTGGCTGTTTATTTTAGAGAGCTTTGTTAAGTGTGACAAGGATGAAAGAAAATTCCTTCACCTTTGTCTTTTATTCCAGTTTGTTTTCAGGAGAATGACACAGTTGCACATTCAGGGTCACTCTCTTCTGTGGGACATGTCTAAATTCTTCAACGTATCCCATTTTTATAGCAAACTTTTTCTTCCTCAGTTAGTGGGGCAGTGACCACAGGAATAGGACTGTTTACGTTGTCTTGCATCATCTCTCCTTTTCCATTTAGCTCCTCATCTGTGTACTCCTAATAATGTTGGCTGACCAGCCATTGCACTCATCGTACAGACACACTGGATCTGTTGATGGATGTCACGTCGAAGGATCCTATTCATTTTCTATTGAGTGGGTCCATCCAGCACAGGCATGCATCAGGCAATCGAAAATCAGATCAAACTGTGAGGCAGTGCTAATAAAATATGAATCCAGATTCTGATACTGAATTGCCTAAGCGAGAAAGTGCCAAAAGGGGTAGAGGTCAGGGTTGAGTGGAGGGTCACACGCACAACTTTTACCCAGGAGACCAGAATTCGTGTCCCGTTTGAAACCAATTATCAGCAGTCGTTTCCTAAAAAAGTAGGTTTTGTGCCTAAACTCAACCAAACGTCACTTTACTAAACCTAGCCACGTCGATTTTGTGCCTAAACTTAACTAAAGTAACGTAGACCTAGTGTATCAGGATAAGGCACACGGGTTGCAAGCCTTTGCGTGTCGCCCAGAGACCTGTGGACTATGGCTATACTAAATTGACAATGCTGTTTTTCTCCAATAGCTACTCCAGGGGGGTGCACTGCATATTCCAATACATTGTTTTGCTGGAGTTCTGTTACCTGAATCTTGGTAACAGAGGTGGCATGTCAAAGTTAATGATCTATAGATCATAATGGCCACAATTATGAGAATGAGACCCTGGTTGGAAAACTGAAATTACCTATTGTCATTTTAAATTACTAGTAACTAGTAACTTTCTTGCCAATCCTGTTCATTAAAGAATTACAGATGTCACTATTTAAAATGATCAGTATTCACACTTCACTTCCACTCTTTTTTCGTTAAGGTGTTCGATGCTTTTGGCTAATCGCCATCTGAAGACTTATTGTTTCTTTTTCTGTGCAGGAACATCAGTTTTCCAGGTGACAGCATCAGATGCAGATGACTCGACCTACGGTAACAGTGCCAAGATAGTTTACAGCATCCTGGACGGACAGCCCTACTTCTCTGTTGACCCCAAGACAGGTAAAACTGCATCTGTATTCACTTCAGAGGTTTTAACTGCTACCCAGGGGAAAGTTCAAACAGAGAGGTAGCTAGGGATCATCTAGCACAAGTGGTGCTGTAAACAAGCTAATGATGCCAAAAGCCAAGGAAAGCACTGGGGTTTTTACTTTGTTGTCTGAATCCATTTAGGAAAACTGAAATAAAGGAGCTTTCCAGAGAGTGTTTAATGATGCAGGTGGCAGGTGTCTGGGAACTGCTCTCAGCAGTGGAGCCAGATCTTTTGTGTACTTCAAATGACAGCCTCCACCTGCTACATTTTATTGTGTTTACGTTATTTTACTTTTGGTGAATGAACAAGTGCACTGCAGGTTGTTTACTTTGCATAGCTCAATCATTTTCAGGCACTGGATGGATGAGTACAGAGAGGAGCTATTTCTGAGGCTGGTTCAAGCCTCTATGGTGCTGTTCTCAGACTCATCCAAGCGACACATAAAATTGTACATCAGATGTCTCAGAAGTCCCTCACATATAGGAACACAAGAGAACACAAACAGTTGACTGGGATCTGGGAACCTGAAGCAGCAATCTCGTTGCATATTCATTTACTTGTCATACTTTTACTCAGAAAGCAGACATATTATATAAATATATGAAGGGTGAGTATTGGTAAATAAGGACACCTGGGTAATTGGGATAGTTAAGCTTTGCACTCAATATCTTTTCAAGGAATATACTGTACAAAATAAGCCAAAATCAATACTTATGCATTGCTGAAAAGGCATCTGATGAGGAAAAAAAGGCACGTGTACAACGTATATGACATCATATAAGTGGGCATGACATGGCATGCAGTGACACCTGTGTCCATAATCACAGTGCTAACTGAAATGACATAGTGTTCTGATGTAAAAAAAATTGTTAAGCTTTTAAAAATCTAAACACAAATACTTAAGGTTTCATTCCAATTTATTTTGTAAATGGATGTAATTGTATATCAAAATTACATTGAATCAATTCTATACTCTTTTCACCCTTTTGAAAAGTTTAATTTTGGTGGTGTCCCACTTTACCAATTGCCTGCTGTCAAAATGGGACACTGCTAGTGGTCATTTTTATAGGAAACAATGTTTTGGAGAATCACAATCGACATGCTGTCACAAGAAAAATAACTTTTCTAAAGTGGATCAAATATATTTTGTCTGAAATAGGCCTACGTTATCTAGTTTGCTGGAACTACTTGCTTGGGACTTGTATAAAGGAGATTACTACATGAGCTCGGGAACACTTCATAAAACTGTTTTTGGTAAACACAGTATGTTGGCAAATGATTGCATTCTGTTTTCAATTACATTTTACACTGAAGGTTGTTTGTTAAGGTTGGGTAATTCAGATTAGTTGGACAGTGGTAATGACAAATGCTACAATAAGGTTTTGATAGCAATTCTATGGCTAAAAATTAGGAAATATGTGAATGGTTAAAAAGATGGAATGCTCCAATTGTCTGCTTCTCCAGGAGATGTGTTTTAAATTCTGAATGTGGATAGGAAACCACAGTATCAGTACCTCATTCATAAATCCTTCATGCTTTGCTTTGATCTCATCTCTCATACTTCCAACTTATGTGTAACAAGAACATCTGCGTGATGTACTTGATATTAGATTTTTCAGCAAAGCTCCTCCTTGTGGTAAAGCACATCACTATTTTGTGCTTCTCTATCATTATTTTTCTGTGATCATCACTGTTTGTGTCCCGCGTGAAACCGAAAGGCAACGAAGGCAACGGTGACTTATTAGTTTAAGCCAAACCGTCAAACCAACCACCACACTTTCCCTAAATCTAAACAAGTATTTATGTCGTGTAAACCTAACTATGTAGTTTTGTTGCCTAAGACTAATACAGTAGGTTTGTGGCCAAATATATAAATTATATGAAAACAGCGTGTACTCAGTGCACAGGCTGAGTACACGACAGACTGTCATGGAGCTTGCCAAAGTATGCATACATCCTACAAAACCACACCCAAACTTGGTGAAATAGATAAATTAAGTCCCCTAATCCAACAGGACCTTGAATTGGCAGTGTGGAAGGGCCTTTGGCCTGTGTTGTTGACTATTTTGACAATAATGTACATCACAACTGTCAGCCTGACGGATTTGGTAGACGAATTTTGATTAATCAGTTTGGTCAGTTAATCCATTACATTGGCCTTTAGGACGTTTTGCAAACTATCAGTATCTGTGGAACTGGAGGCTGCACAGCTTCCACCAGTCACACCAGGACGTACTGTACATCAGCGTCCAGACCTGAGGAGGGGAGGGTTGTGTTCAATCAAGTGAAAAGGTGCTTGATTAGAGGTTTCAGCTTCAGAGGAAGCAGGGTCCCTTCTTGTGTGTGTGTGTGTGTGCTATTTTGTTCCAAAGCATGTTTGGCCCCGCCCACCACCGCTGCTTGCGCTGACTGTTACAGAAAACATGGGAGAGATTCAGATATAACGTTGCATGTTTGAGCCTCAGTCAGACCTGGACTCAGATGAGGAGCGCACTGAAGTCGGCCCCTAGCAGACTTATCAGAATGATGAGTGTAGTTTGTCATGTTTTGTTTGCAATGTTACAGTGTGTTCACATCTTGATAGCCAAGCAAGTTTGCCTGGGAAGTGGCTCATTGGCGGTAGTAGCATTTGCTAGACAGCGACTGGCTTTCGTATTTGTAACGTACCAAATCTAGCTCACCTGGTGTACGTTTGATTCTCAGATTTTGGGGATGTGCTCATACATCTCCCCCTTCAGTAGAGGAATGTGAAAACACTTTTCTAAACTTTGAGCAGATACAATATAGTCAAGGTCAGACAAGAAAAACACATTTTTGAGGGAATATTTAAGGTTTTTATAAACCACCTTTTCTGTGTGTATGTCTTACTTAGCAGCCACTGTGTGTGTGTGTGTGTGTGTGTGTGTGTGTTTCAACAGCTAGCAGCTAAATGCTAACAGGCTGTCTAACGGTGCACAGTGCTCAGACTGGCAGAAGATTAAGATTAAGATGGTTGGGTTAATGAAATGTCTACACAGGACTTCAATGTCTAGACAGCTAATTTCAATTCTGTGTTGCCGAACACAGGCAGCTAACAAATGATGAACATATTCACAACCATCTTCTGTACATCAATGTACAGTTCAGGTCTTACCCCTTGTAGGGAATTTTCACAGTACAATATTGTGATTGACTTTTGCCTTTGCTATCCTGCTCAAATACCTCAGTGTTGTGCAAGTGTAGCTATAAGAAGACTCTGGTAAAGTTAAATAAAAGTTAAAATATATATATATATAATAAAGCCTGTCTGTTATTGTTACCTGTTTTCATTTAGACAGCAAGTGAATTTTATGTGAGCCCCTGTACGTGAGCCAACACACAGTCTTGGGTACATTTACATAAACATGTTGACTTGTAATGCAATCACTTTAAATTATATATAACCTATTTAACATACACAAAGACACAGAAAACAGAATGAAACCTGTGGTGGATAATCTTTTAAACATGGGATGCTCCTCTCTGTTGCAGAAACATTTTGTCATGCAGAGGACAGGTGGGTTTTTATATTAAACTCCTGCCCACGGCAGATAACCCTACGTAGAACTCCCACCTTCTCTTCATCTTGATTGATATGATTAGCATGACAGCTACCCCTACACACACACACACACACACACAGAGAGAGAGAGAGAGAGAGAGAGAGAGAGAGAGGCAGGAAATGAATTCTAGGCCTTAGCCACGCATTCAGCAGCCAATGTGTCCCGCAGGCCAGCAGCTGAATGCTAACGGCTTGTTTAACATGTTGCAGAGCATCTCAGTCGGCTGACAGATGAACTTAGTGGTGCGGGCAGGTGGGAGCCAAACACAACATGTTTGCTGGAATTTACCTGACATCAGCTGTAGAGGAGGGGAGATGAGGGAGGAAGGAAGGAAGGAAAATAAGAGAGGGAGAAGTGAAGAAAAAGTGAAGTAAAAAAACCAAAACATTTCAACATCTAATTTTCAACATTTTCAGTACATTAATGTTGTTTGTACCAAAACAGCCTGGACATATTTAACTGTTCCTTGTCACATGACTGAACCAGGTACACAACCGCACAGTTGCACACGTAGGACTTGTGGGTTGTGGGAAAAATCACATGGTTTTTCTAACAAGGCTGCAGAATTTTGGAATTCACATTTGCTAAAACATAAGACTTGTAATTCTGTGCCCAATCCTGCCTGGTCTCACCAAATAGTGTATGAATAAGAGGTCAGTGTCTTAAGTCATTTTGCGTGTTATCAAAATGCATTCTTTGCTTATCGTGTTAACGCCCAATGCATTAAGATTTTCTCATGTCAATTTAGAGACAACATTGTAAGGTGATGTGGTACAAAGAACGAGAAAGTCCACATCAGGCGAAGGCTGGGAGATGGACGGGTCAAAACAAGCAGTGAAGTTTCACCCACGAGACCGGGGTTCATATCTCGTGTGAAACTGAATATTAACATTGACCATTTTAAATTTATGTCCTTAACCCTTTATTGGGCGAGGGACCATAGTTGGTAACTTCCGTATTGTAATAAAATAATAATATATATAATATAAATATTATATATTTATATTATTATAATATAATAAGTCTTGTAATATCCTCCTCTAGGGTTGGAATTTTGAATTGCCAAGTATTTCAATGAGTGCTCTATAAAGGGTTTTAGTTACGTAATTTTTTTTAAAATCTCTGTATGTCACATAACTAAACTGATTTTAGTAGGTCATGTGACTAAGACAACAAAAGTCTTCTGACAAACTGAACTGACTGACTTTCACACATGACAAGCAAATGTCCTTAACAGTGGTGTGCTATTCATACGCCACTCCAAGAGATCATGTTGACATTTCACAAATTTAAGACCACTTAGAATGACATTTAATGCCAACTTCACCGCTGTACTGACAAAAGTATGAAGTCATGTACACACTCCTTATAATCAAAAGCTAGTTTAAGCATAAGATGTACACATGTATTATACACTCTAAAAGCTAAAACTAAGTCTAATAAAACAGTCTTACAATACATTTTTCTTTAATTAATGTCATAATGTTTTTGTTGAAACTGTCTTAGAGGTGTTGATTAATTTGTGGTCATTTTGGAAGCTGCAGTTTGTGGTGCTGTTCAGTTGTATTTTGTTATATTGACAGGTGTGCCTATTATTTTGTCCACCCCATTTATATAAATGAGGTTAGGCTGCCTAACAAAAACACCTTTTAGTCTGATGCAATATAGCTCAACAACAAGGTAAGCATACTGTCAACTGAATGTACTGTATACATGTTAAGTAGACTACATGAAAGTCAACAGTTCAAACCGCATCCATTTTTTAGCCTACACTGCGATGACAGATTGTGTTTTAGCAAATACCAGCACCCGTGCATCACAGAACCGCGTTTTTCATTTCAGCCCCACATGTTAGCGCCTCATCTAGAGATTTTTTTTATATAGACGTTGAAACTGCAGTTGACATTGAAACGCTGGTAAGATGACTATCCACAGATCATTTTCAGGTCCATCTTTGCTAAGAACTGCGTACCTGACCGACCCCGAATCTCTAGATGAAGTGCCGCTGGAGCTGCACTGCTGATGCAGACTGTGTAGCTGTTCTAACCTGGTGACATGAGGTGACATTGATAGGTTGTTTCAATGTGAGTTGCTTAGTTTTGGAGATATCTGTAGGCTGTAGATGTAGGAACTTTTTTTTCTGTATCCTAGATGAGAGGCTAGCTAATGTTACAGCTCAGCTGACCCAGCTCAACCCAGTCTGTAGATTATCTTGAGTAACCAGGTCATGATTTCTGGAAAGAGACATTGCTTTGAGCACCACATGTAATTCCATCTAGTTCCGTTATATTTGAGAAAAGGTAGACATCTCTACAGATGATGTCTTCAAAACTTGACAACTCATATCAAAACAAGCTAGATGGATAAATAGCACTACAGGTAAGAGGAAAAATATGTAGCTTTGATTTTGGGGTGAACTGTCCCTTTAAAACATTACTTGACATAACATATCTTGAGTGGACATTATAACAGATGACTGTTTAGCTGTTTGGTCTTTGTACTTTTGTAGAGGCTTTGGTCAAACATGAAAAAAAAAGGTTACTTTGCTGACTTGGTCAATCAGTTGTCAATGAGCTTGTAGGTTCACAGGCTGCAATACAGATGATGCTGTTTCTTCAGTATTGCCAGCAGTAACCGGTTTGTCTGGGCTGGTTTATCTCCCTGCCGTTAGTGAAGAGCTTTGCCATGCTATAGGCGTATGCTCCTGTAACATATGCAACGGGTTTCGTGATCTTCATATGGGAGTCCAAAGCCATAAGTCCTGGTCCACACAGGAGGCGTGACAAAATGTGTCAGTATCGTATGGAACTTAAAAATGTTGGTATCAAAAAACCCAAACTACTTCTTTAATATCTTTTTACCAAGGAGGTTATGTTTTCAGTGTTGTTTGTTTCTTTGTCTGTCAGCAGGATTACACAAAAACTACTGAACCGATTTTCCTGAAACTTGGTGGAAGGATGGGGCATGGGCC
>JBBPCS010001797.1:0-14479 GCA_037974645.1 Hollardia meadi
CACCCCCCCACACACACACACTTCTTCGATGCACCATTGTTGTTAGCCTACTGGAACCGGAACTGATAATAATTTTTTCCCAGGATTCTGATTGGCCAATATGGCTTTATGGTTAGGGTTATATCGCCGCCTTTTGGTTTGGCATGCTCTTGACAGCACTTAAGAGCATTTTTTTCATTTTCATGTAGACAAGAGTTTTTTGAGAACAGTGCTTGTGTGGACGGGATTTTTTTGAAGAATGATGGAGCAAAACCCCCGTTTTCAAAAATACCCGTGTATGTGTGGACAAGGCCTGAAAAACCCAAATCTCTGCATGTCTTTACCTGGGTCCTCTCCAATAATCCTCTCCAGCTGTCTGATTTTTGTCACAGCCCTCCGAGATGCCAAACTGTACAACAAGGGATTGTGGGATACCAGAAAGCAGAGGGGGATCAGCTCAAGATTGGGATCTTCAATGGGACGGTCTACACTGTCAGAAGGTGGCGGTAAGGAGGAGTCTGGGATGTCAGTCAGGAACATGCAGCCTGGTGAGTGACTGAATGCCAAAGAAGGCTCTGGAAAGAGACAGAACATGAAAAGTGGAGTCATGATCACTTGTTAGAGACTTTGCAGTCATTGAGAAGGTTATGGAGTGAATACAGAATTAGCCAATTATATTGCTTACTGCTGCTGAGTATTGCTTCGATAGCAGTCACTCCACAGGCCCAGAATACTGTGACATCACCAGGCTGCAGCTCTACTCGCTCCCCATAGTCTGGTCTAGACAGATCCTGTATGCCTAGGAGAGCTACACACACAAATAATGTCTAGTTATGTACCAGTAAATTAAGGTTACTATCCTGTGTACAGCATGTGTGTGTTTGTGTGTGTGTTACCTGGGTCTCCTATATGTACAGGAGCTCCATGTGCTAGCGGGTTGAGGTGAGTAACCTCCACTGCTGCATCCAACATGCCAGCTGGAACAGGACGCATAGTGACCACTAGAGGGCAGCTGAACACTCCGGCAGGAACACAGGGAACTGTGGTCTGGATACACACACACATACACAACATAGGTATTGTAGGAGTACAACAGCAGAGACATAAACAGCATGCTGCCCAAATGATCACAATATAGGTTCTATATTAAGATGGTTCACTCTATCTGCACAAGACTCATCCCACCGAGATGCACTACAGAGCGCCACAGGAAATCATTTCTGCCTGTGGCCATCAAACTGTACAACTCCTCTCTCACAATGTCAGACCCTCTGAGTCAATAGACTGATCCCGGGACTCATTTCCATAACTTATTCACTATTTATGTTTTCAACTGTGCACTAGTCGGACAATATAATTCCTGAGCAATTCCTGTGCAATGTACGGAAAGGTGCACTACTCTTTTTTATTGTTTATATACTGTAGTATTCAAGTAGACTGTACATATTGTTTTATATTTTTTTATATACTGAGTTTCTATTTTCTTAATTTGCTTGCTTATATTTTTCTATTTTTCTATTCTCGCACGGGTGCATCTGTAACGTGAGCAATTTCCCCTCGGGGATCAATAAAGTATTCTGATTCTGATTCTGATAAACTTTAAACTGGTCAAAAAGTTTCTATACATCTTTATCTTTAGGAAAATCTGTGTGGTGTGCAATCATTTTTGGCTCGACTCAAATTCATTGTATTTGTGCACTGTTTTATTCCATTCGCACACAATTTAAACTTGAGCAGAATCAATTATTTGAATGACAGAAAAATAATCAGCAACTAGTTTCATAACTCTGATTATTTGTTAAAGTCATTTTCAGGTGACAAATTCAGCCTCTCAAAAGCCTTGATTTCTTTCTTTTAAAACAACAAATAATCATAAACTGAATAATGTTGGTCAGACAAAACAAGATATCTAAAAATGTCATCTTTAGGCTTTAGGAAATTGTGATTTTTTTCACCCTTTTATGACATATTATAGACCATGCTAAATACATTAATTAATCAAGGAACAAATCAGCACTTTAAATCAATAATAAAAAAAAAAATCTAATTGCAGCTCAAATGTAGACCTAAGCTCCATAAAGAAATTTCAGTCAGTGTAAAATTTGCTTCTTAATAGCTGTTACGCATAATTTGGAATATCCACACTAGTGTGATGCACAAAACTTGAAAGATGTGTCCAAACGGCTAATGATGTTTTATCCTAAAAGCCCAGTGGTTGACAGACAATTCAGAGTGTGAGAAGAGAACTGACTTACTTGTGGTTGTGTTGCATATTGTCACTAACTCTGCACCATGATCTCTTTAAAAGTTAACTAAATCTCCACCAAAGTCAAAGCATATAAAGGTGTCTATATCGTGCCAAGTTCACGAAAGACACAAGATCAAAAGATAAAAGATACAAATGTTACAGTGGTGTGCGACTATGGCTAATCTATGATAATCAAAGTTGTTACAATTAATTTGCTACACATTCAGATCTTTGTAGATATTTGTACCATACCCTGTACATGCTGACATTTGTGCCCTGCTCCACATTCCTGACAGGGACTCCGGCGTTCTTCAGTCTTCCCTCAAAGCCAAAGCTACAGCCCAGATAGAAACACACCATGTCTGACCACGGGCCATGATGCACGGCCTGCAGCTCTGATGCAATCCTAGGAGCACAATAAAAAAGAAAAGTGAGGCTGGTAGGATTAAAATCAAGTCAAGATGTTGCGATTTTCTTTGATTCCTTTAGTTTGCCAGGTGACTAAATGGTAATGTTTAGCCTGACCGTGACAGGCTGTCCATTATGAATGACTGAGTGACTTAATAAACTCATCAGAAATGTATGCTTAATTGTTTTCTAATAAAGATACTGTTTTGTAGATGCATAAAATATATAGTAAATGAGGATTCAAATTCAAAAGAGGTAACACTATAAACCGTTAAAACATTTCATTGCAATGTTTCCTTCATAATCTTCCAGACAGTTCACTGCACATTGTTGTAATTCATTTTTAAATTATTTTTTATACAATCCAATTAATAAATAGCAAAATATACTTCGGCATATGTTAATGTTAAAGTGGACTACCCAAATAACTTCTATGTGTTGGGAACAAAGAGAGAGAGAGAGAGAATGAGAGGGGGACACGCAGCTCCAAAAATAGAAAATTACAAAATTGTTTCCGTGTCCGTCACCTGCTTCATGTGCCGTCACACGTAATATGTTAAAGAGATGCAGATCAGCCTTTCCTAGTAAATCAATACCCAAAGCCATTAAAACATGACTGACTACCTCAATCTCTGGGGCATTTGGAGGTTTTCCATTACCTTTAGTGTGTTACATATCTTTTTGTGTATCCACAAGGTCTGCTAAGTCCAAAATCCATGGCAAAGGGAGCTCCTTACTACTCCCACAGAAAATACTGCCCCTGAAGTGCCTGAAACGCCTCATTAGTAGTTTAGCCTTTACTTTCGTGACTTTGTTGTGTATGGGAAAGATGTGTTTTTTGTGCATTAAAGCCTGTGAACATATTCTCGTATAAACCTAAAATAAAAATATTAACTTTAAAATGAGCATAATGTGGCCACTTTAAATCCAAGATCCTGCCCTGTCTGTGCAGTTTAACCCTAACCCAGAGTACTACACAGGTTCCATATGTGGTACCAAAACAATACTTTGCTTCAGGTATCCTAATTAAACTCCCCATCATGATTTCCTCTGTGTTTGAACCCAACAAGCAGCTTTTAGTGTGGTGGCTGTGGCTCAGAAGGTAGAGCAGTTGTCCACTGATCGGTGGTTCGATCCCACGACCCCTGCAGTCAGCGTGTCGAGGTGTTCTTGGGCAAGATCCCCAAATTGCTAAATTATGTGAGTGTATGTGTGAATGAGCAGGTGGCACCTTAAATGGTAGTCTCTGCCAACTAGTGTATTGTGACGGTTCCTTGGCCTCTGACCTACTTTTTGTTTGGTTGCCTGGGATCTGGGGAGTGGCTCATTAGGAGAGATGGCTAACACCTGATTGGGTGTGAATGCTCACCTATTTCTATGGGGGCCTGAGCATTGAGTCCCTCTCTCCTCTTTCTGTTGCTGGGTTTGTTTGATCTTGAGTTATTTAGTTTTTGTTGTTTTATACCTACGAATCACACATGCTACAAACATTACTGATGAACTAACATACATACTTAATCATATTTATTTAAATAAATATTATTTTTCCTGCTTTAAGAAGTCATGTGTGGTCTCCATATTTTGTCCTACCTTTGAGCCAGGTCATGACCGGATGAATGTGTGTAAATGGGTGAATGTGACAAGTGTTGTAAAGCGCTTTGTTAGTAGACTTGAAAAGCGCTATATAAATGTAAGTCCATTTACCATTTTAGTGCGGTGCTCTGTGTTTGTAAAACTACCTTGGCTGAATGTTGTAACTCTTCAGACTGGAGATGGTTTTCACCAGCCGACCTTCTTCATACACACAGTACTGAGAAATATCTGTCCTGAAGACACAAAGAAACACATACACACATGTTCACGTTTCATGTTGAGGATTGTAAAGTGTATGGTCTGCAAGATTAAAGGGAAGCACAGAGAGAAATGGAAGGGATTCTACAATGCCTGATAAAATACAAATATATTTACCAGCAAAACAAGTACCTTCATTAAATAACTGAGATGAGAAATGACAATATTGTTTACAGTAGTATGTAACATGTAAAGAAATTTTCTGTTTAAATTTCAGTGCTGTTTTTTTGAACAATGGACTATATGTATGAGATGGGTTAGTTCTGGAACTGTGTTGTGTGCATCAAGCAGTATGCTGAGTGGTGTGTGGACAGTATTATGTCAATGTCTTACATTTGAATGGGTTATCTCTATCCCATACAAGTACAGAGTAAGAGTACCACAAAATCATAAACCTGTGAAATATGCTGACATTTGTTTATACAGAGGTGAATCATTCATCACGAGTAATGAACAGAACTACATTTATCTTGAACACTTCACCCAAAAATTTAAATTCAGTCATCATGTACTCACCCCTATGTCAATGTAAAATCAGGTGAAGTTGCAGCAAAACAGTGTTGCAGCATTCTCCTAAACAACTGAAGATGCTGGGGGCTTGTTTTATAATGTAAAAAGACATCCCTGAAATTTTTTTAAATGGTTCCATACAGCTCATCTGGTGTAACCCAAGTCTCTGGAAGCCCCGAGATCCCAAACAGATTTGGCAAGCAGAAGTCCTCAGCTTCTTCAGTTGTTTAGCAGAATACTTCAACACTGTTTTGCTGTGAAGCTCCAGAAATGTTTTGTAGACAAAGAAACTTTCCAGACTCAATCAGCATGAGGGTGAGTAGATAATGACTGAATTTTCATTTTTGGGTGAACTGTTCCTTTAAGGCTTCTTGAACTAATTCAAGTAGACTTTGATACTTTGGAGATAACTAGAGCTCTGACAAAGTGGGAGGCAGAAATTATCTGCTTTTGTGAAACGCTGCATGACTAATGTGCTTATTGTCACACTGGAGCAAGAAGAAGAAGAATATCAATACACAATGTCAAAGAATAATAGAAATCTGTGAAATCCCTGCTCAGTGTTCTACCTTATGTCAGCATGTTTAGCAAGAGACAGACAGGAAGTCTCTCCTGATTGACTGCGATAAAGGAGTGGCAAGGGGGCAGGATTTTTGCAACAGAATGCTTCAAAGTCATTGGCCACGTGCTTGGGAAGGATGACAACATTAGCCTGCTGGTATCCTGTCACACAAACACACAAACACATTTTATGCATGTTAGAATAGCAACAAAACAGAGATCATCATTTGCTCTACTGGTAGAGCCAAGGAGAGGGTTGATATTACATGGAATATTGAAACGAACACACTACGTCTTACTCCTACAATTACAATTGCTGCATACTTAAACTAGAATTACCGCATCATGGTTGTACGCCTTTGTGCACCAGTTAAGTTGCAATTTACATCCATGTCTGTCAGACTCACAACATATGTAGTGACCGATCGAGAGCTTGGTCACATGGTGCTTCAACAATCAC
Source organism: Hollardia meadi (assembly GCA_037974645.1). Classification (NCBI taxonomy): domain Eukaryota; kingdom Metazoa; phylum Chordata; class Actinopteri; order Tetraodontiformes; family Triacanthodidae; genus Hollardia; species Hollardia meadi. The sequence continues at coordinate 6,018 of JBBPCS010001797.1, forward strand.
CTGAAGCTCAGTATCAGCAAAACCAATGATCTTGTGGTGGACTACAATGCTTCAAATATTGTATTCAATGTTGTTGCAAAGAAGCTACAAATTCTATGAGACATTTGTGCGAAATCTTCGTCATAATTACCGTTTTAATTCCGGAGTGTTTTGTGACTTCACAACCACCAAAATCTAATCATTTCATCTTTAAGAGTGGATGTTTTATGTCGAATTTGTATAAATTTCCTCAAGGCGTTCCTGTGATTCACAAGAACCTGATAACATAATGCCCCGGCCCCGGCTTTATTGCTGGCATGGAGGCATAAAAACGATAATAATTAATATTGCCTTTAGATCGAAATCCTGATTTTCCAATCACAAGCACGCTAGTTTTTATTGTAACGTATATAACAGTGTCTCAGCTGTAGGTAATTAGGGCCCGAGCACTGAGGGTGCACACCTATTGAGGTGAGGTGAGGGCCGACACCTATGTTTTTGTAGAGATTATTTTTATTCTGCTGAAGTTTTGCATTTTTGGAGGCCTTACAATACTCTGGGCACAGTCGTCAGAACTGGCAAAAATCGCAAAGTATTATGATGAACGGGCTTGGTCAGCATCGTCAGCGGGCTCCATAGCACCCCCAAATGCACCCCACCTGCCAAAAAAAGGTGTTTAAATTGTCACCAAATTTGGTGGGTACATTGCACGTATCACAACATTTTTTTGTTTAATAGTTTTTATGGAATTATTCTGAACAGGAAGTCAGCGATATTGGATTTCCCGTGCTAATTTTTAATTTTCAAACACTGGTTTGAGGCCTTTAGGAAGCTCAATGTGGAAATTGGTAAGTTTTTTCGCTTGGTGGTTTATTTGGGCTTGTGCGTGACATGTTGGCTCGATAGCACCCCCTCACGCTTTATCACACCTTTTAGCATTTTTGACACCCCTGGTATACTCAAAAACTTGCACAAGTGTTTTCCACAGCAAAATGTGTTTCCTGATATGGGTATGAAGAATTTGTGTAGCAAAATGGTTCAATAGCGCCCCCTACAAAGCAGCACGTTTCACCTAGATGTATGAACTTCGGCAGGCATGTGTACCATACCTAGATCTACAAAAAAGTCTCTTGGATCCATGCCGTAAAACTAACAGGAAGTCAGCCATTTGGAATTTTTCGTCCCTCCAGCCTCCCTTCCAGTCGGCTAGCCACAGGCCTGCTAGCCTCCAGCCTGCCTTCCAGTTGGCTAGCCACAGGCCTGCTAGCCTCCAGCCTGCCTTCCAGGCCCCCCACCTGCTCCGGTCCCGGACTCACCTGTTGCCGTCTTCGGCCATTCTCCCTTCTGGGGAACCCGGGTGGCTTTCTGGATGGCGCCTCCACGGAGGCGGGGCTCCCGACGAAGTCGAGGCTTGCACCTCCCTAGTCCCCGGTCGGCGGTCCAGCCGATCCCTGCTCCTCGTGTCCAGTCGGCGGCCCAGCCGACTCCTGCCTCTGGTTCTCCGTCGGCGGCCCGGCCGACTCCTGCTCCCAGTGTCCAGTCGGCGGCCCGGCCAACTCCTACTCCCTGTGTCCTGTCGTCGCCTCTGCCGACTCCTGCTCCAAGTGTCCTGTCGGCGGCCCGGCGGACTCCTACTCCCTGTGTCCTGTCGTCGCCTCTGCCGACTCCTGCTCCAAGTGTCCTGTCGGCGGCCCGGCCGACTCCAGCTCCAAGTGACCAGTCGACGGCCCGGCCGACTCCAGCTCCAAGTGACCAGTCGACGGCCCGGCCGACTCCAGCTCCAAGTGACCAGTCGGCGGCCCGGCCGACTCCAGCTCCAAGTGACCAGTCGGCGGCCCGGCCGACTCCTGCCTCTGGTGCTCCATTCGCCGGCTCTGCTGACTGCTGCCTCCGGTGTCCAGTCGCCGGCTCTGCTGACTGCTGCCTCCATTGTCCAGTCGCCGGCTCTGGTCCCTTCCTCTACTGCGCTGCAGCAGTCTCCAGTGCCCATGTTGCAGCTGTCCCTGGACCCTGCCTCTGCTGCACTGCAGCAGTCCCCAGTGCCCTCGCTGCAGCTTTTCCGGGTCCCACAGGCTCCCAAGCCTCCTACCTGGGCCTCCTGCACAGCCCGCGGAGGGGTTCCGCCTTCGCCGCCGTCCTCCTGCACGGCCCCTGGAGGGGTTCCGCCTTCACCGCTGTTGCTTCGCCTCTGCCCTGCCGTGAGGCTGTTTGCCTGGCGTCTCTGGTTTCCTCCCCCCGAGGCCCTGGACTGTTTACCCAGGGTTTTTTTTTTTCAGGGGTTCTCTTTTTGTTTCCCTCCTCCGGACCCCCCTCCACCCACCCGTGTGGATTTTGGACTTTGGACAATTTTTCTTTTTGGACTTTGTTGGGACGTCTGGGATCCGTCCCTTGCTGGGGGGTACTGTCAGGGTTTCAGTTTTATTGTGTTGTATTCTAGTTAACTTCTGTGGTTATTTCTTGTTATAATTTGAGTTTCTTGCTTCCTGTTTTATGTTGATAATTACAGTCTTGGTTTCAGGTTTAGTTGGTAGTTTCCTTGTGTTGTATTCTAGTTTATTTCCTGTTGTATGTTGTGTGGTCCCTTCCTCTTGTATCTTACCCTGATTGTTTTCAGCTGTTCCTCATTGTCCTCCCTGTATTTAGTCTCTGTCTCCCCTTTCCTCAATGCTAGTTCCTTGAAGTTATGGGTGCCCTACTCCCGGTGTCTTCAGTGCTTAGTGCCTCTTGTGCTTTTTGACTTTCCTTATGTTTTGGGGATTTTGCCTATGCCTCTTGGAGTTGTATTCTCATTTTGGTCTGACGGTTGTAAGTGTTTACCTTATAAATTAAATACTTTGAACCTTACCTGCTCAGCCTGCAGTCTCTGCGTTTGGGTCCTCAACCCCTGTCTCTAGTGTTTCCGGCACCAGCCGTGACATTCTATGTTTCACCATAAACAGTAATTTGTGTGTAACTCCACTATACATTGTCCAATCTGTCCCAAACTTCAAAGGTTTGATGACTGTCCCGGCCTGAAGAAATTTGCATACCAATTAGCATTCATAGTCATTGTGCCCCCCTACTGGCAACCGGAAGTATGATAACTGTGTTATTTGCAAACATTCAAAAAACCATGAAAAATCACAGGTTTGTCCTACAGAGCTGAAATTTTTTCAGCACATCCAGTACATGCCAAACATTTGCTGTACTGCACCCTATGGTCAATTCAGAAGTCAATCACTATATTTTTCAAAATATGAAAAATCATCTATATTTCCTCAAGTCTCCATTCAAATGCTATGAAATTTGACAGACATTCTCTATGCCGTATTTATGAAGTGTTCCGAGTGGTGTTACAATCGGTCAATCTGTGTGTGCTCAAAAATGTTTCTCCGTATTGCACTGTATGCACAACATTTTTTATTTGTTTCAGTGTTTAAGTATTTAAGTGTCCCACCAAATGTTAGACAATATAGCTTAAACAAACAGTTATTTATGACTATCAGAATTTTATCACCAATGGCTGAATTACTGTGATTTTAAAAAAAAAGTTGTTAACTCTTTCTAAAAGTCCCTCTGTATTGCACTGTATACAATGTACTATGAACAACATTTTATTTATCCACCTTTAACAGATAGCCCACCAAAATTTTGAACGGTATGCGTTAAATCGTCAGAGTTATGTGTGATTTCTTTCAGAATTTTATCACCAATGGTTGAATTACTGTGATTTTTTAAAGTGGTTTACTCTTACACACGTTAACTCTGTTTGTGTCTCCTTTAAAGTCCCGACCTGAAGACGTCTGCATGCCACTTAAGTGTTGCAATCATTTCGCCACCTTCTGGTGAGAAGTAAGCCTTATGTGACAATCGTCATTCGATTTACATGCAATTTTCACGGCGTGGTCTCCGCTTCGTATACTGGAACAAAACGTGTGATCAGTGGGGGTTGCAAGGACGTGGCCGCGTCACGCCCTGATGGGCGCTGGGTTGTGAGGGCCCGTTCAACGCTGCTTGCAGCTTTAATTAGCATTATTTCAGTGAGTAAGCCAAACTACAAAAAATAAACTTCGGTTATTATGCTCATTCTATGCATGCTTGTGTCCATGTACATTGTGATCAAATAAGGTTTTGAGGAAGAGAACACTTCTCTCTATAATTTTTAATGTTGAGCAAACTAAGCAATGGGCTGTCTTTTTGCTATTCATAGAAGACCAACTGTGTCAAGTCTTTTCTACATAAGTGCCCTAAAGTGATCACAGCAATGGTCAAGTGTAAATACGAGACAGCTGGTGAACTGAGTTGTAGTACCACAGTGCCTTATTTATAATGGTATGTTGACACACATTTTAGCTTTAGCTGCGATTTCGATATTGCACCATAATTCACAATTTAAATCACAATATTGTTATAAAAAATCTTTCCCTTTTTCCATGATTTGAGGTTACACAAAGTAAGCCACAAATAATTCCACAATTCCAGTTCCAGTTGATACAATGGTTCTTACCGTTAGCTAATCCAGTCGTGGTTCTTATTCTGGGATCTTCCTGCCTTATCAACAGCCTCAACTCAGCAGGACTCAGAGAATTTAAATTATTCGAATGCTCCATCACAGAACACGCATTTCTGGAAGCTTCTTGCCTCTGGATAGTGGAAGAGCCACATGCAAAAGCAGTTCAGTCAATGTAAACCACAGTGGCAGGCATGCTGGCTTTTAAAGTCCAGCTACAAACAGATGGCTGCAGTGGAGGAAGAGGACTTGGTATCATTTGGCCAAACTCTCTGGTCTGCTCTTATCTGTTTAACTCGGGTTAATGATCAAGTGAAGAGGTCTTGGATGTGGTTAATCTTTGGAAAACTGAGTGGTTCAAGGTGGAAAAGGAGGCAGAGTCCTGCCCTGTTATTGCCCTGTTCACCGAGTTAAAAGAGAGACAGCGGAAAAAAGAAGAAAAATGCAGAGAGAGAATGAGAGGGAGAGACAGTTGAAACTGGGTCTGGCTTTTTCAATTACTTCACCCAAAGTACCAATAAATATCCTCCAACTTTCTGTGAAAACAGTTCAAAAGGTGCAGGAATCTCAAGTTTGTGAATTGTAACTAAATAACTGTTAACTGTTAACCCTCCTCTCGCTGTTTCTCTGCCCCTAATACAGTATTTGCAGAGTGAAATACCAAACTTGATTTGACATTCATTGTCAGAAGAAGGTAACCAGCTTTGTAACACTGAAAACCCAGAGTTAACCCTGATGTTACCTCACTAACCACAAATCCTGCTTTGTAATACAGGCCTCTGGTCTCAGACAAACTAACTTTTTGTTTGTTTTCCAATTAAACTTGGTGAAGCTGCCCTGTAGAATTTTGAGCTCATGTGACTTAAGTAGACAGTTTCATGACCTGTCACCTTTATGCCTCTTTCAGACACAACACGGTTTGAGCTGCGCTGGCCGCATAGGCAGAGTTTTCAAAACTTCTAGCAGGACGATCTTTTGGTGGGACAGGTCATTGTTTACAGGTCAATACATGTAAACAAAACCTTGTTAAATCATATAACGTGAGGCTACACACACCACCTACCTACAAACTGCCTGTTAAAAAACACCTGATATGCCTACTTGATTGGAAACGTGTTTCCAAGATATAGCTTTCCTCCAGAGGTCTTGATACGACCGTGAACTTGTGTCGTACAATTTGGGGAATTCAGACACACACAAGATCAGCTTCTCGTCCATTTTGCCTCCTCCAGTTCCATGCCCAGCTGGCCTTTTTTTCTATTGGCCACGTGGGTATTCCTCACAAGCAGGAACATGTTGATTTTCAACATTCCCATTAGCACTTGAAATCTAGCTACCGCCATCTTTTCTAAAGTTGCACTTGGCTGAAGTCTTATTTTATTCATTATTTTGATGTTAAACTTTAGAAGAAGAAAAGTTACATTGAATGATTGCTGTGAAAAATAAAAACAAGATGTGTCACAGTAGTCCTGCTGGCCATTTGGGTGCCCTAAGCATAATTGCATAAACTGTTACCATTATTGTTAAATATAAATATAATTAGGCTAATAAGAAAAACAGAAGTGTAAAATGAGTCACACATCACTGGTAATACTCGGGCAATAAAGAAACCTAAACACAAAATTATTGAAAAGTGCAATCTACTTCAATAAAATACACCAAAGAAATATTTTCATTATAAAGGTTGCTACTGATGTTAAAATAAATAAATATAAATAAATACAAGTAAGAAAAACAGTCACAGAGTCACACAAAACAGAAGAAAAGTCCAAAAACTTTGTACTCTCTGCAAAGACAGTATATATGATACTAAAGAACTAAAGAACAGGCATTTTTCAGCAGTTGCAGTAGGGTCTACAGAGGCACATGTCTGCAATTTCCGGGCTGCAAAGTCATTAATTATTTGACAGCACACACACGACCCAGGAGACCAGAATTAGCGTCCCATTTGAAATCTTATGTCACTGACCCAGAATTTAAACAAAGGACGTTTCACTGACTTCCAATGCAGCAGAATTAGCCTTCAGGACAGCAGCATTACAAATGCTATGGCGTTTGCCTGGAGAACAGTAAGTCATTCTCCTCATGGAGACACCCCAAAGACAGCAATTACGGGGCTAGGATCAACTGTCCCACCACAAATGTAAGAGATTGCTTCGAAAATCTTCTCCCAGAAGCTACCTGGTGAATTACACGACCAGAACATGTGACCTAGTGTAGCTGGGCTATGGCGACATCTCTGGCACTCAGGGTTGGTGTCAGGGTATATTTTGGCCAATTCTTCAGGTGAATAGTGCAGTCGGTGTACGACTTTGAATTGGATGAGACCATGTCTTATGCAGAAAGAGGTGGTATGCATATGTTTTAAGCTACATTGCCATATTTCATCAGATAATATAACATCCAAGTCCTCCTTCCATGCCAGTTTGGTAATGTTCCACGAGGGAGGGCTAATATCCTGTATTGTTTAATGGATTTTAGACACCCTCCCTTTTCCATAAGGGTCTAATTCCAGTATAGCATCTACTGCACTTTTAGGTGGTAAGGAGGGAAATGGAAAGTGTTTCTTAGAAAAACTTAACACCTGTATCTGAAGAAATGGCTCTTTTGTGATCATTCTGCAGTGTTTGAAATTCGACAAATAGGTTACCAAAGAAAACCAAACCATTCCTATGCCATGTTTGAAAGGCAGTGTCAATTTGGGATGGGGGAACAAGTGACTGTCTACTAATGGGAGCAAAATGTCTGCCTGGTTGAGTTGGAAATGCTTCCTAAATTGGAATATTTTGAGAGAGTTTTTAACAACTGGGCTCAGGCTTTGGAGACTTAAACTGATAAGTAAAGAGCAACTTAGGAGAGAAATAGGTGAAGGTACCGAATTAGATGTAAGTTCCATAGAGGCCCATATTGGTCTTTGTTTGTTTTCATGCACTGAGACCCAGTAATTCAATTTAGAGATGTTAGTTGCCCAGTAGTAATGCCTTTGGGCATCTCTAAGCAGGCTCTTGTAATTCGCGGAGTAGAGTTGCTTCGGATGAAAGTGGTAATGTGACTGTTCAATTGTTTAAACGGTTTTCTGCCTAAACTTAACCAAAGCAACGTAGACCTTGTACGTCAGAATAAGGTGTGCCGGGTGCAAGCCTTTGCGCGTCGGCCAAGACAAAAGGAAGCAAGTCAGCCACGGACGCCAAAGGGCCTGTTGTGCGTCAGGGAAGGCTTAGTGCATCGGCATGTAACACCAAAGGGTAGGCTACCTTGGGCAGCTGGATAAGACGTGAAGGCCGCATGACAAAACGGCGGTATGTGACGAGCTGGGATGGGAACGGTTGTTGTGGAACATAGTGTTATTGTTATGGATACACGGGCTGTGTGTCTAAGCATCTAAGCATCTAAGCAAATTAACATTTTTAAACATACATGCAAGTGATAATATATAATCATCATCATAATTCATTTTAGGCACTTACGTTTATTTAGGCCTATTGACGGATTCCTTAATGTTTTAACGGTGCCTATTTTAGTTGTGCTTCATCTTAAATTTAAATAATTTTTCATTAACATTGAGATTGATGATGACCATTAGGCTGTTTTGGTGTCCCCTCTGGCACTTGGTGCCCTATGCAGAGTGCGTTATGCGAGTGTCCAGGCCCAGTCTGAGTCTATAGCTCAATATCAAACTGGTTTAAAAATGTTTACACTGACCCGTAGTGACCCGAACCATAATGAATAATTTACTACTTAGTTACTACTACTAAAAAACTCCATGGTAAAGGCTTCAAACACAAATATATCAAATCTAATTTAATCATAAAAGGGCACTTTGAACCATGAAGCCATTCCAACACATTGCTGTTCTATTCTACCTCATTTACTGGCAACTATGTGTGAAGAAAGAGATGGAGCACTATTATGTGAGCAAATGTTATGAATAGAAATTTATCAGTCCATTTTTCTGGAATTGAATACCATACATTCAATACATTTCCACATTTTA
>JBBPCS010001798.1:0-14478 GCA_037974645.1 Hollardia meadi
TGTAGTGAAATAAAAGTTTTGAAAATGTGGTGGCGCGTTGTCAAGTGTACATACATGATGAGAATAATAGCTCAGGGAAATGTCCGGCTCCCGGGCCCTTAGCTTTCTGAAAATGTGGCCCCCTGAACAATATAGTTGAATAGCCCTGCTCTATTGGAAGGCAGCCGTCTGGGCATAAAGCAGGGAGATTTATGCTACACACTGTCATTATGTGTTTCTTTATTTAGCACTGCACACCTGTGTATACTAGGTTGATTAGACTGCTGCACAGGGGGTAATGGGCCCAGAGATTGTCATTGCGACATTGCTGCTGCATGTTGTCATTTGTAGTCGAGTTGATTCTTAGACGATGAATTTGTTTCCAGGCAGGTCGTGAATGATGAGTTGCTACATTTAAACAGGCCTGTAGCTGTTTGTGCTGTAGGCGTCTCTCTTCGCTGTCAACCCCCCTGTCCATTTGAACCAGATGTTACAGATGTTTGCCAGCTATTAAACTGGAAAAATATGGCAAGCAAGCTGCTAAAACTAACACTTGGGTGAGAATTGCCCCTTGACTACACGGGACAGGTTTCCATTATACTCTACAGCTGATCCACTCCTACATGATGTGACACACAAACACAGCTAATGGCACAATACGCACGATCCGCAGTCATAAATTACATCAGTAAGGCACGGTGCTTTGCTTTGTCTGATCATTCTTAAATTCTGTCATGCAGACAGCTTATGGTAGAATTTGTACCACTTTCCATGCAGCCATACATTTGATGACACAAAAAATCTAAATCAGACACATAGGATTAAGTAAAGAGTCAGCCGGTTTCATGCTTTGCCCTTTGAATAAATCTCTTGCACAGAAAGACGTGCAACAGAATAACAAATTAACTGACGTTTGCTTGATATTCCAAACTGGTTGAAATTCATGATGTTTATTGCCATATTTGCTTTATGTAGGAGTTTACATGTGACTTGTTAAGCATATGGTTTTCTCATCTGAATTCTTTGGCACGGCGCTTACTAGTGAAGAGACCTATCTCAGTGGGATTCCCTAGAATTCTCCATTCGCATTCCCACCTCTTCCTCTGAGTAATTCCTGTTCTTTCCGACTGTAAGCTTCTTCCCCCTTCAGACCGAGTCCAAAGCACATTTCACTCCCACCCTTACTAACCAAGCTTCCTCCGCACTCTCTGGTCCTCTCTCTAAAGGCAGTTGAGTATCTTTCTTTCCATTTAATTAGCTGCTTTTGCAAATGACCAGGATGTGATGCCGCTGCAGCAGATTCTTCAAATGCAAGGGCCAACGCTATTATTTTAGATTAAATAGTTGCAAATTCCCTGCTTTTTTTCCTTGTAAGATGACTGACAGTTGAATGGACATTTTGGGGGGGGGGTTGTCTTTGGATGCCAGATGAAGAAGAAACCCGCACAGCTGGTCACAGGTGGGGCTGTGGCGGCACAGGACCTCATGATCAAGACTGTTTTAATGTGGTTTGAACCGGCACATGAGTGGCTGTATGGAAGTGATTTGGGTTCATCTGGGTGTTCAGACAGGATACATTGTAAATACAGTGATTAGCTGCATGTGGTGAATTGTTGAATCGACTGGCCCCATCATAGACATGCATTTTGAGCAACATTTCCACTTTTTGCTTTAACAAGACGTGAAGGCAAACAAACACAATGGCAGCAAAAGACCAGAAAAAAGAAAGCAGGGTAGGGCAATCAAAAAGAGAGTGAAATGAGCAATTATTGCACATCATTTGTAAATATTTTCCTCCCATAATTTTCAATTGTTCCATCAATTAATTGACGGGCTGGGGTTGGCTTTCCTGTTGGTTCAGCTGCTCTTCAATGAGGACAAAGCCTTTCTGCGGTTGCTCTGCCCTCAACCGCCGCCAGCAACGGCCCGGAGGAGACCAGATGTAGCAGGGGGAGAGAGAGTGTGGGCAGCCTTTCAGAGAGGAAGTGCTCCCCAGACCCGAACACTTGTCCAAACGTCACCCCTGACAGGTGGGGAGCAGAACAGTCCAGAAGCCCCCTTTTGAGGTTCCCCTTTCATAATAAAGTGAAGAATTGCTGTTACTCAGCAGGACGTTGGGCGTCTTGTGTGTCTGTTATATTGCTGGGTGGCTTACAGCTCTGCTCTGTCACTGTATTATAACACGCTGTATTATAACAGCGTGCCCTGGCTTTGATTAGTGGGCAACATGTGGTTTGGGGAGATTGGCTCTTCCTGCTGAGTAGAGCATCAACATTGTAATATTAACAGCAGATAATATTTTCCTGTATCCACAAACCCTGAAAGGACAGAATGATCTACCATGTTCTCTGTTTTTACTTTCCTACAGGGGGGGGGGGGTTGAAGTCGAAGTAATGGTTAATGTTTCAATCAGACAGCTAAAATTCTTGGATAAATGGTTTTGTATTGGTGTGAAATGTATTGAAAAAATACCCACTTTTATATAGTTAAATAGTTTTTAATACCCTCCAATTTGAAGTCCATTCAAATAAACATGATTTTCATGTTGATGAAGGAGTTTTGCTGTATAAATTCTTATATTTATGTAGTATATAGTTTTAGAAATATGTTACTATGGGTTACTTTTTGAGTCTGGAATAAAGTTTGAATTGAATTTATCACCTGTCTTAATTTATGGTGCTCAATGGAGAGAGTAAGTATCACTACAGTTGATAGGTTACTGCATGTATCCACTGGGAGGGAATCCACTTGGGAAGTGATGCTTACATTTAGCTGCACATGCCAGAACATCTGCAGTACTGTTCTTAAATCCATGCAGTGTCCTACGCATATCAGCTGTACTGTGTGAGCCACAACTCATCCTCTGGCTTATTTAATACATGCACATGCAGATGTACTTCTCTCATGGTGTATCATGCTGTGCCTTGCCGCCCTCCTGTTAGAGAAAAAATTTACCCTACTCTGTACGTGCACCTGAAATACATCCTCTTTTATTTCCATTTTTGTGATTTATGGAGACAGTATGCTGGAAGCCAGGGTTAATTACAGTTCATCAATAATTTTAATTAACATGGTTATTCAGCCAGGATGAGTCATATGACTTTACATCTCACTGGATCAGCAGTGAGTGTGTGAGAACTCAACTGATTTTTGTTGGCAGGCTCTTCTCCTATCGTTCCTAACTGGATGTTCTCCATGCTGGCCCTGCCACTGCTCCTCTATTTCTTGCCTATTTCCCAAACTAGTGCTCCCTTTGAAGTTAGAAAACCTCACTTGGGGTTTGTTTGTTTTTTATCAGAAGCGGCTGCATGCATATCCAATGTCAGTCGAGAACCCTGTTTGACTTGAGGTGCCCTTAGTTTTCTGCAGATACTGAAGAGGAATATATTTGGCATCAGACATTTTTCAGTGTGGCTTGTTTTATTGATTAGCTAAGCCTTATGGCATTGTATTTCACTGTCATTGATGCTGTGCAAAAAGTGGCTTGTGAGGACCCTGAATGCATCACTTTGACAATTGATTCATGTCAGGCTTTGTAGGGTTGCATAAAATGAAGAAAACATGCAATGTGTGATGATGTTGTTGGCAATATGAGATTCAATTAAACAGATTTAGGGGCCCAATCAAACGGAGAGCGTTTTGCAGATTGCGAAACGCGAAGCACACTACACTGCCTTTTTAGGGGCTTTGGTGGACCAAAAAAAAAGAGCAGTGCGGTGCATTTTTTTGAATTGTTGCAAGGCAACAATACTAGAAAACAACTTACTCAAAATCTCAAGTGCCACACTAATTTACCTCCTGGTCTGCTGTTTCTTGTTCAGATCGTGGTAATTGCGACTTGAAAGTCATACAGCTCCGGGTATCCAGAAACAGCCAGCACAAGTTTCTCCTCCATGTTGTTTCCAAGTAACTGTTAATGTTGTCGTCACCATAACAGAAGGAACGCATCTCAATTTATCCGATTGGACAATAAGGAAAAAAAATGCAAATGACGTCAGGCTCTTTTCTGCTTCGAGTTGAATTTTTTTCAACTGGAGGGGTTCAGAATGCTCCTCCAAAAACGCTAAGAACCCAGAGTGTCTTTAGCGGTGTGCAGTGTGCAAAATGTTTACTACCCATAGAAAACAACTGGAAAAAGACGCATCTGACTGCAAAAAAGGCTCTGTCTGATTGGCCCCTTCAAAAGGAACTCGTCCATTTTTACACAGTCAATTTGCAGGTGTTGGGGAGTACTACTGCATTTGTTAAAAAAGTTTTATAGGGGCGCCCAGTAGCTCACCTGGTAGAGTGGGCGCCCCATGTACTGGGGCTGAGTCCTCACCACGACGGCCCGGTTTCGATTCCGGCCGGGGCTGTTTGCTGCATGCTGCCCCCCGCTCTCTCTCCCCCCTTTCCCATCTCTCTTCGGCTGTCCCTGTCAAGTGGGGGGCGGGAAGGCCCCAGGGGATGACTTGGGGCGGGGGGGGAGAAGTTTTATAAGGCTCCGATCACACTGTGACTCTTCACTAAAGGTGTGGCCGCTTCAAAAAACACCCTGGAAAAGTGTCTCGGGGAAAACCACGTTGTGCACCTGTGGAGAAGGGCTGTGTGTGCAACTGGGCCATCAAATGTAATCAATAGTGCAACTCTGCACCTTGTGATGAAATGTTGAGAGTATTTAAACTTTTACAGAAAAACACGACACGCGTTGCAAGAGGGGGAGCCTGGACACACCAGGCCCTTGGTTGGCCATCGATGAGCATCTGTGGCCCTAGTTTTTATTGTGTGTCCCCCACCGTTTGTGTCTGATCTTTTCGGCAGCTTTTCAGCCGCTTGAGAATGGTGAGTTGGCGATGGAGCACGTCGGTTAGAGAAATCACTCACTGATTGGCTGTTTCCTTCTGCAAGAGTGAAAGGCCTCTCCTGTCACATTCCATTTTTGATCTGTGATGGAAGCTGTGGCATTAAGCTTGTTTACCCCTTCATTTGTTTGTAGGGATGTCTGTGATTATTATCATCTCTCAGCAGTGAGCCCAGGTGAGATCACTCGGCAAGTTTGCACAAAGTCTCATTAGCCTTGATAAATATCCACACATGCAACGGTCGTTTTATTTTCCCTAGAAGCCGAGATGGCGGCAGGGTGGTCAGAGTGTTCCTGCCCAGCTGTCTGCTGGAGGAGAGTAACCTGAGAATAATTCTTTGACGTGCCGGCTCCGTTTTAAACCTGGATGGACACGGGTTGATACGATTAACTCTGGCTAACCTCAAACAGATTGCAGATTGGGGGGGGGTCTCTCAAGTCTCCAGTGCTGGATTGTGGGGGCTGTTGGGTTTGGCGAAAAAGCTGCAAGACGCCAACAGCTGACTGGAGGCGTCTGTCCGTGCTTTGGACTGACGTTTGAGCCCCTTCACTCCTGAGGAGACGGGGCCAGAAGAGAGATGTTTATATTCACACCGGATCACATTACAAACGAGCAAATACACCACAGCATTCCTGTGTAGAAAAAAGTCTGACTGCACATGCACAAAGAAGCAAATGTCATATTTTATCACATATTTAGAAGACTCCTAAATATGTACAAAAGCCCATTGGTAGTCCTTATCTGTTGTCTTTTATTTGAGAATGACTCAGATGTGTAACTGTCTGCTTAATAAGAATTGCGGTTTGATTTGCAGGGAATTCATTATCAAAATAATTTTAAAATCCAAAACAGGGAGTGCCAAAACGCTTGATGATTCAGCTCTCGGGCAGATGCTACAGACACTGTAGTCTGTCATGTTGGGAATGCTCAGAGATGTAGCCTAATATTTACTCATATAAACCTTATTATTATAGACAAAGCACCTCATGTACTAATTTACTGTGTGGAGCTTAAGGCTAAAGAGAGTTGTTACGGATGTTACTTGGTTTCCCACGAGTGAATGAAATCATTGTTTGGGTTTTGGATAAATTAAGAAACTTAGCTCATGCTTGTGATGGTCACATGAAGCATTCTCCACATATCACATTTTTTACTCAGTCTGAAAGCTTGTGTTTAAGGTCCATATTTTTACTTTTGAAAGGCTTTTATTTGTTAATACAACCTTCGTCGAATTCCACGCGTTTGATAGCGTTTTTCTAACCACATTGTTAAAAAAATATCCTGGGCAGATGACTTACGGCTTCATTTGACAACCAGAGCTGAGAGATGATTTCATTGAAGTGTAGCTAAATGTGGGTCAGACATGATCACACGTGTCCTGTAGACGCGCATCATCTAATTTAAACATGACTCGCAGCACATAGTATAAGCTGTTTATGGTATGCACCTGCACTCGGTGGTGGAGTCCTGCACGGGCCAATAATTCCAGCCCTAACCCTGGTGCTCTGAAGATTTTTCAGCCCGAGACCACTGTTCTTTTTTTTTTATGTTTCATAGACTAAACAATTAATCTATTAATCAAAAACTAATCAGTGCAGACAAATCAGTGAAAATAATTGTTCTCAAGACGTTGTAGATGGCTGTGCAGTGCTTTATCTATGATTACGACATGATTACTGTCATCAATCTTTAAAGTGGCCAAGGGTCCTCTCAGTGCAGCTCATTCGTTGGCAAGCTGCACGGTAGAAAAGGAAAAAAATAAGGCTGTATGGTAATGATGTAACACTTGTCCCAGATGAAGTTGTGAAATCATTCTTAGAAACTTAAACTCCCCCGGATGTGGTTGGGGGGGGTGGAAAACTTTGACCGATTAATACTAACAGTTAAAAAATATTTTTAAAAGATATTTTTAAAAAGTAATAAAAAAAAAAGTTTGTTATTGCATGGTAAAAGAAAAATAGGCTTCACAATCTATTTTTTAAATACCACGCATGGGGGCGACAGCGATGCCTGCTGCCCAGGCTGGAGTCGTACGCCGCCGCCAGGGCAGTGCCATGACGTTGCTCCTGGGAGACGACTGCAGCACCCCTGAGCAAGTTAATGACCCAAAGGCAGAGGTGGACAACTATATGAGAGACAATCCCCCCTCATTGGATGCTAATCCTCTTGACTGGTGGAAAGGAAATCAGACGCGCTTCCCGAGGCTGGCCACTACAGTGTGGATACCCGACCCGACGGGACCCGTCCGGGTTCGGATAAGAATTTAGACGTCATGTTCGGGTTCGGGCTACCTTACATGCTGCTGTGTTGTGTTACGGCCTATTCAGTGGTGGAGTCTGTGCTGAACGCATGAACGCAACACAGGCTATTTGTTACATTCAGGCAGACCACGGTAAATATTCAGCCTAAACCAGGGAGAATGGAGGACGTCAAACAAAACTTGTCATCAGGGAAGTTTAAAACTGCCGTAAACCATGCAGGAAAGTTGACGGTATGGAGACATTTCGATTTAGTCGTCAATGCGGATGATAACGGAGCAGTTGGTTTTGTGAAGCGTGTGTGTGCGTGCGTAGCAGCAGCCTTTTGACGGTCATTGTTACACTGTCCATGTGTAATCAGAGTAAACAGACAAGCTGTATCTAAGATAGCAATGACTGCATGTCAGGTAATAAACTGTCTCGGACTCGTTCGGGTTCGCTCAGAAAAATGCGGCCCGAGCCGCACTCTACTGGCTACTCTAGTGAGGCGCTATCTCTGCGTTCCTGGGATATCGGTATCATCTGAGCGGGTATTCTCCACCGCGGGTCTCGCAGTCAACAGACTGCGCACCAGACTAACCCCAGAGCATGTGGGCATGTTGCTATTTCTAAATAAAAACCAGTAAGTTGTCCGCTATGGTAGGCCTGGCCTGTTTATTTTAGGCCTATTATTATTATAAGTTTGGCTGACTACTCTTTGCTATTTGTTTTAATAGCCTAAGTTAGAAAATATTTTCCTACACGGGAGATTTAAGCTGTTATGTCAACCACGTTGAAGCGGCCTCGGCGCTGCAGGATTCATGTGTGTTTTTTCGTTTTGTTAAAATGCTTTTTGTTGTTAGAAAGTCTTGCTATTTACTTAAAATTTTTATTTGAGTTATATATTTTTCGTGTAGGCCTATTGTCTATTTTATTCAGTTCACAGCGTTGCAGTGTTTTATTCAGTTCACAGCACGGCAGGGTAGCTGTGTGAAATCCTCCTCACGTTCTGTTGTTGTTTATGCTGCTGTTGCACATGTAAAAATAAACTATTTCTTATGAAAAAAAATAATTTGTCATGGGTCACATACATTTGTCCATTCTTTATAGTAGGCTACATTTCAATCTTGTCGGTTAATGGTTAATGGTCGGTTGACGACGGTCGGCTATCGGTCAGAAAAAAAATTCAAAATTGACACCCCTAATGTCTGGCATTTAACACAGCAGTGTGGTGGTCCTCCACTTCTGTTAAACAGGTTGGTATTATCCACCCTCTCCACTGTAGCTCGGTCCAGGCCTCTCCTCCATTACATCAGACGGGCCCAAGGAGCCAAGAAGCTAGCAGAGCTGTGCAGCCACTGAATTGAACTCCGGGTCCCAGCCAACAGGAGTGCAAGCTTGCAGAAGCCCAAGCTGTGCCGTGCTTTGATTTGCTCATTGCTTTGACTTCTCGCTTAGCGGCACGTTGTATCACACAGAGTGGAAAGACAAAGTGATGTACTATGCAGAGGAAACCATTTTTAGTGGAATGACACTAAATATTGCCATTGTGGCATGGTTTCCCACTATTTGGATCCAAAAATAGTTGGGGTGGACTCTTCTATTATGCAATTACAGTGGACTGTATCACGGAGGGAAAAGGTGACGTGGGATGGATAAAATGTTCTCACACTAAGAATGTTGCCAGGCTCTTTCCTCTTACGTATGGCTGTGTGTGGTGAGCTTCCACATGTAACAGGTTTTTGCAAAGGAACATAAGCTCTTCACTTGCCTTGGTTGGTGGATTTGTTGCAGTTGTGCATCATATGCACCGTTTGTATTTGTTTAAAAACTGGTTTGTTAGAAAGCAAATGCTTTAACAACAGTGTTTCCCACACATTGTATACTGTGGTGGAGTCACTTATTCTGTTATGTTTTTTCAGGTTTGGTAGTCTGTTTAGGGCTTTTCAACAAATCTGCCAATTATTTCTTTTGATTTCTTGTTTTTTAATAAATTGTCAGAAAATAATTTTAAAAATCCATTAGTTTCCCAGAGCCCAAGGTCATCTCTTCACATGCCTTGTTTTTTGTTTGACTAACAGTCCAAAACCTATATATATATATATATATATATATATATATATATTGTTGCATCTCGTTGTTCTCAGTTATGACCTAGCTGTCCGTCCATTCTGTGTTTGTTATTGTTGTATGGTTATTGTCACTGTAGTTACAGTCCTTTGTCACAGCTGCCAGCGTTGTGCATCATGACACCTGAAAAGCAAACACAAAAAGTTGACTTCTTGGCTAGTTATTTATCTTGGCTGGTTGCCCAGATATTAACAATGTTCAATAATCACCAGCTTTGATGCTGCTTTATTCTCCAACAGCAGCTCGTCATATTTCTGCATAATACCACCTCACTGAACAGACTTGTGCTTCCTCACAGTGCCTCAGTGCGTTTCACCTGTTCTAATCCCTTTTCCAGCAGGTGCTGAGTGTGATATATGATGATGTATGGCTTCTCTTAGTCATGGCCTTCTATCCTTTTATGAAGAGAAGTTGTGGGGGATATATTATGTCTCCTGTCTTTTCTTTCCTCTAATTCCATCATTGTTTTATGCTTCTGGTCATGGTGATTTGGTGCAACAGATGTCCGTAGTTGTCCTTTTACTCCAGTGTGTAACAGGAGTCCACGGAATGTAAGTTGTCTGTGTTTGCTTTGCGTTATTTAATGCATGTCATAGGTTTTTTTAAGACGTTTCACTGCTAGTTACCCTCCTCAACTGTTGACAAGATTGTTCTTTCCCCTCCTCACTCAAGGCATGTGTGAGAAGGAGATGGAGCATGTTATTTAATGCCTTTCTGTTTTTGTTTTTTTTTAAAGTAGAAAAGAGGATTTTTTCCCCTCTTTTCCTTTCTGTTTTCCTCTCAGTATAAAATGTTGCATGTGGAGACTTTGTTCCTTTTTTTTCCTTCCTAATGTTCTAAATCTTGGAAATTGCAGTTCTGTTTAGAGGTAGTAGAAGATTTTCCTGGCAGTTAGTAGTTCCATGATCACTGTGCCACCAATGACTCGAATATCTTTTTTTATGTGACCAGAAGGAATCTTATCAGATTTGCATATTACATAAGTGGATTTGCTAAGATATAAAAACCTGCCAAGGCTGGGATTTTTCCCAGTGTCTACAAGTCATTTTGCCTTTAACCACATTTCCACAGTTAGCCTGCACCCCGTGAAGAGTTGGACTGAGTTTCTGAAATTCTACCCAGCTTCCTCTCTCTAGTCTGCCTGACTGCAGTTAAGGGCTAAAGTTAAGTGCTGTAGCCAGGTCTTTAAAAAGTAACCCACTTTTGTCATGTATAGGGCAGCGTTGAATGTACTGTGTGAATGGGTGGTGTGGTTGCCTCTGTGGCAAAATGCACTGGACTACTCCATAAAGCAGGGAATTTTTTTTAGAGGTTGACTGTCTGGTATCTGCTTTGGGGAGATAATGAAGGTTTAGCTACACGTCCACTTGCTTGAATTACATTTCACATGCATCACAATATGGAAGTGGATGTTAAATTGATCCGAACTTCTGTCTAATTGATCATTTTTTTAACCCTGTTAAGGTGTGGGATCCTCAAGATTGCAGTCTGGTGCTCTGTCACTTGTAGGCTGTTTCTTAGGGGATCAAGAACATTTTGAAGAACTCTGGATTAAACCTCCATTTTGACTGGAGGAACCAGGGACTAAATTTAGTTCCTGTTGGAGATAAATCCAGGTGTTAAAAAAGGACCTGCTTCCTGCCCTGCCACTTGCAAATGGCTCAGATAATTGGGGCAGAGTTTTCTGTCTCTGATTGGTCAAACTCAGACCCTGTGGAAACCAATTTGTATACCACTTCATTTACAAAACGGGGAAGTACTCTAGTATCTATATTGGGGCAAGGGGTTGAAATTTCTTGTGGTCCATTAACATTAAAAACTAAATTAGGCTGCTTCTTCTTTTCGGCTTCCCAACTTGTTTAAAAATATGAGAAAGAATGAAGGGACTGTGGTGGACAGAGGTAGTAAGTGAATGAGAGAGAAATGGAGTGTGATGAGAGAACAAGAGAAATAAAAGAAATTCATAGTGGTTACGCACTAAAGCAGAAATAAATAACTATCAAACACTCTGTCTACTTTGGAGACGAGATGGAGTTTTCCATCTTTATATCTTCCTTTGTCTGACCACATGCCTGCCTGTCTGGGAGGTTGCCATGCATGGAAGCTCGAGCTCCAGCATCAACACCGCACCTACTGTCACAGGAGATTGATCAGGACTTTGCTCAGAGATTAACAGGAGACTGATAAAGAGCAGGCTCGCCAGCACAACCATCAGCACTTGTCAGTCAGAACTCAGCCTTCTTCATCTGCATTTTGCTCCCTCCCTTTAGGTCTAGGTGGAGAAGGGAAAGGGAAGCCTTTTTGTTTAGAGGAGAACAATGCTGCACATGAGTGCACGATCGTGAGCCCAGGGTCAAAACATGGCAGACAGACAAACAGGCGGACAGGCAGAGGAAAGGTTGGGGGCTGGAAGACTTTTCCCTGAAGATGTGTCAGACTGTCTGGCGGGTTGGGTCGGTGCACTGGAGTGGAGGAACCAGGTGGACAGGAAGGGAGGTTCATAGTGGGGTCAACCTTAGCCAGTGGACCAGAAGAGATGTGTTTAGATTCACACACGGTTAGGATTCCACACAAGGGGAAGATGGGCCGATGTTTTGAAATACCCCCTCCTCTCCCTCTTATTAGGCTGTGTTTCCAGACAGTTTAGACTGGGGACAAGGATGGTGATGGTGGAATATTACCAGGCGGTTGTCTCTGTTCCCACACCCCCACTTCCTCCACTGCTTATGCGTGATGGTTGACCGCAGAGCAGCAGACTGAACGTGAACCCTGTTTTCCCCACGGTGCTCTTTTTCTTTTCCCATGCTTCGTTGTGTGTGTGAACGCGACTGTTAAAGTGGCTGTGTACGTCGGCCCACAACCGACAAAAGCAGACTCCCAGTTCCATCTTGTCTTGATTGCTACCATGGCGACGGCCCCGTACCCTCCTCCCCCTGGGCGTCACATGACCATCTCCCTCCCCAGGTGTTTGGCTTGCGTCTGGTGGACTTCATTGATTCGCCTGCACAGTAGGGCTCTTTGTGTGTCAGCCTGTGAGAAACTGGGCCCATCCTCTCCCCACAGGTGGAACTTTAACTTCACCCAAAGGTCTCAGTCTCAGCTGCTGTTGCCACTCAGAGGAATTGATTTTTATTAAGTGACAGGCTGGCAGAGGAAGGAGCTAAGCCAATCTGAACTGATAATCAGCCATATGTGGCGTTTGTTTAGCTTTCCCTGCTGTCCTCAGGGGAAGCAGCCCTGTTTGGGCTGTAATGTAGAAAGCCATTATGTGACTACTAAGCTGCAGGCAGCGAGAACAAACACGCAACGCCCCTGCTTTCGTCACTGACAGATTTGTTCCAAGTATTTGTGTCTTCCAGTGGTAGCGTGTGTGGCTGTAGGTGGTGGATGGACTATTCTGCATTTTTTAGTATGTTTTCAAGTGTTTTAACCTCTTGTGTGGGTGAGCCTGTCTGTCTGCCATCACGTCCTCAAACTCCTTAACCCTCTGCTGTGGTCTATTTAAGCTAACAGTACTCGGTAAAAGAGGAGTGGGACATCAGCCTAAAAGGTTTTGGTCATTTATCAGATGGAGGGAATAGTATATGATTCCTGCTCCCACTCAAAAGTTTAGTGGGGAAGAGCCTGAGATAAGTCAGTACCAGTTTAAATGATGGCTGTAAGTGGAGAAGGCATCTAATGCTGCTTTCTCTGTTTATTGTCTTTTTTTAATGTCTAATAGCTGTCTCTGTCTGTGTATCACTGCGTGCTGCAGTCCCTGGCTGTGTGAGGCGGTGCGACTGGAATGAGAAACACAGGCAACACAGAGAAACCCTTCTCTCAGCTCTGCCTCCATACTTACCGTCGCTATGACGACAGAGGATTTTAGATGGGCCCGAATGCACGGGGGCCATGTGATGCTCCTGGAGTGTGTGGCTGTGTTTTTTGTGACGGGGAAGGAGATGGTTAGAAACTGTCACGGAGTGTGATGATACAGTCCACTCCCAGTTTCAGGAGAAATTTCTTCTACTGTATGTCTAAAATCAATTGTTCTCATTTTTATAAAACTGTTTAAAGACAGTTACAATTCTTTGTTAGGTTTATCTCATAGATTGTGTTGTAAAATGCAAATAAAATGAAGCAAAGAAATTGGTAATTTTACTAGATTAGATCAAAAAACTGTACATCTCATCATTATATACAGCTTTTGCATCGAGAAAGAAAATGTGGCCCTTTTTGTATGTTGGATCATTTAGCAACTGATGATATATTTCTGCAAGGACTTTCTGCATTACTTAGGCTTTACACTGAAATATATAGGCCATAATAAACCCATTCCTGAGCTCCAAGTATTTTGGTGCCACTCAATTTTCATTTTTCATCGCGGGATCAAAACAACAAGCTTCTTCTTTCATTGTTTACCTCCTCACACCTTCTACTTTCCTGCCTGATTGCTCTACTTTCAGATCACCCCCTTGCTTCTCCTCTTTCTGGTATTTATTTGATTTCTTCCCAGAAGCGTCTGTAAATTCGGAGCATCACAATTAAAATCAAAAACGGCATCATTAGAGAGACTCGTTGCATGCCGGAGGTGTGTCACATATTCAGATTTATGCACGCAAACGGGCAAAGAGAGAAGGAAGCAGAAACCCCAGAGCTGCTCCATCAAACATAAATGAGGCCAATATTTCCACAGAGGGTGACATGGCAGCTCCAACCAAGGGCTCCCAAAAACCCAGCCCCCACCCTTCATGGTAGATCTGAGAGTGCTCAGCAGGCGCAGTGTCAGTCACAGAAAGACTGAGAGACTTTGCTGATAGTCTTGGTGAAGGCAGTAGCTCCACTAAAGGGCTCAGTTCAGTTTCTGCTCCTTTTTAGTTCTAATGGAGAATAAACCAACCCCTGATAAGGGTTTGTGTATGTTCTTAAATCTTTGTTGAAACTCACTTGTATGGTGCAGCCTGTCGTTAGAAATAATGACGACTTTTAAACAAAAGTCGGCTCGTTTACTTCCAGAGGAGGTGGATGTGTCCTCCCCAAGCAGACCTTGCAGGTTTTGACAGGTGAATCTCTTAGCTACATAATGCTGTCTTAATGATGTCTAATGATACACATTTAGCCTACATTTAAGCCTTACCAATCAGATTTTGGATGTCACTGTCTGTGTAGAAGCTACAGGTAGCTAGTGCTAGTAGCCCTGTGCTCTTTAGCTGTTAAACGTGTTAAAAAGCACCGAAACAAGACCTCCAAATAACTTGCGCTTAATACATTGTGGCAGGCAACAGTGTATTAAGCGGCAGGTGAAAGCGCGA
>JBBPCS010001800.1:0-14477 GCA_037974645.1 Hollardia meadi
CTTATTTTCTATTTTTCTATTGGTACAATTTTCTACTATATATATTTCTATTCTAGAATGGAGCAACTGTAACGAACGCAATTTCCCCCTGGGGATCACTTAAGTATTTCTGATTCTGATTCTGATTAATAATACTAGCTAGAAATGAATTATAACCATTTATACTGTATATACTTATATACTGTATAATGCAAAATTTGTTTCTTTAATTTTGTCCATATATTTTTTTTATTCTCTTAGTATTCCCCATACTAAGTATTAGTTATACTTAGTATTACTATTTAGTAGTATTATTAATGCTGCTTTTCAAAAGTGGTGGAATTAGTAGTGATCTTTCAATAAGTGACAATGCTTTCACTGAAGTTAAAGATGTGTTCCATTGCAAGTAGAAGGCTTGCATTGAAAATCTTACTGAAGTAAAATTGAAGTGATAAATGATCAGCAATGTTTATTCAAAGCATCAAAAACAATATAATATACACAATGGTCCCTCACATACTGTTGCATTATAATCAGTATTTAATGCTGTTTTTCCTTTTGTGTTTATAATACATTTCCTTAAGCATGTTTACAGTAAGGTGCTGTCTCTGTGCCTTTTTGCATCATGGGTACTCTTCTCCAGAATGTCACATTCTGTTCAGAGCTGACCACGTGACTGTCAGACTTTAATGCCTGAATCAAATAAAAAATATTTAGCCAAGAAAACAGAATCATGTGCTCATGATAGCACTTTGAAATTATACAGAATCACATCTGTTAGATCCTGTTTTTGCCAGTGTTTACTTTAGATCATATCACTACAGCTATATATGTGTACATGTCTCATATGTTGGTGTACTAAAACAGGGCCTCAAAATGATCAGTCTAAAATTACAAACTGTTTATATGCTGAAAACATCTGTTTGGGTCATTTCCTGCAGAGGACTTTGTACCAACATGAAGAACATACAAATAAACAAGATAACACAAGAAGCATCTGCATTGGTTGAGTTTATTATCTTCACCAAAATTGGTCCAAAGGTCTCTCATAGGATTCCAACAAGCGTGATCACAATGAAACATGAAATTATAGACATTGACACAGGGGTTAGACTTGAGAAGGCAGCAGGACCTCAACTGCTACTCTTTGTGCCAGTGGTTCTTGTTATTTTAGTGCAGGACTCCACTGCCTTCAGGTTAACCTCTGCAGTATGAAGAATGACTCCATCTCTGGTTCTGCCTTTAACCGTCTAAACAAATTGTGACCTCTTTGCTCAAACAGAACCAAGTCATACTAGTAAAAAGCAACTGTAACGTGTTAACATCAAACTACCACCAGCCTGGATTCAAGCTGCTTGTGCTTAACCAGAGCCTGTAGGATACAGTGCAGGTTCACAGGGAGCCATGTTAGCGCCACTGTGCCGCTCCATGGCTGTTTTTTTGATTCTTTAAGTTGCTGGACGCCTCACTGTGGCGGAGTTATGGAGGGCATGTGTACAGATTTGCAGCCATGACATGTTAATTCTAGAAAAGAGGTAGCAAGCTAACATCCCATGGCACAACATGGCCAAACTCTCAGTCAGTGCCTCTGTGCTTTACCAACCCAATCATAGACATCACCTACAGACTGGCTCCCTGGTGAGTGTCACAAGCTGCAGATTTCTGGCTCTGTCTGTTACTGTCCCCTCACAGCCAAGATTAACATTACCACCCAAAAAAATGTTTTGGTTTTTAAATCTTTTGTAACCCGACTACAAAGCACAAAAACACCCTGACTTGTGTAGCATGAGAAATACAGTACGTTTATAAAAAAATACAAAAAAAGCACTTTTTTTTTTTTTAAACCATCAAGAGAAGCAATTTATAGGGGTCAGAAATGAATAAAAATAACAAAAGCAGTTGTATTTATGCATTTCTCGAAACTTTTTTAAATGCAGTATCTATTTACAGCAACACGTGAGAGTAGAGGGAGTATGAAAGCACAAACACAGAGTTGGGGGTCGGAAGTGACGAAAGACGAACCAGGGCAGTAAATTGTTCTTCATAAAAGAGGTGGTGTTTTATTTAAGCCTATTGTCAGTCTCGAGTCAGAATGACAAGTGTTCAAAGAGTTCTCCGTCCTTCAGGACACCAGGGAGGGCGGGTTAGTCCAGCTCGATGATGTCGTCATCATCATCATTGTCAGTGGGGGCAGCTGCTGCACCCGATTGGTCCGTCCGCGGGCGCTTGGTGGCAGTCTCGCCAGTTTCGGCGTCTGAGTGCTTCCTCTTGGTGGCGCTGATCACGGCTGCTGCTGCAGAACTCGACGACACCCCTTCCTCGTCATCGGAGTCAACAATCATCAGGTCATCGTCCTCTGCCAGAGCTGGCGGTGATTACAGATGAAAGAGAAGCAGATAATTTGTTTCCATGAAAAATTAGAGCACAGACCCTCAAACAACAACTGATTGCAATTCAAGCTTTATAAAAACTCGAATGCTAATGCTAAAGGTCAGTTTGGATCAAAGGTTAACATCAAGGTGATTGAAACAGCTGTAAAAGGAAAAAAATGTCATTAACTAAAAGAAGTTTTCTTTCCTGCTGACCTTTAGAAGAGGTGGACGGCTGGGCGGGGTCCCTGTTGCCATTGGTGATGCTGTTTACCTCTTCCTGGTTAGCCTGAGGGGGTGGAGCTTTGTCTGGGGCCTCACCTACGACCTCAAACTCCACATCCCGCTCCAGTTCCTCGCTGCCAATGACGACACACAGAAATTAAACATATAGGCACATTAACCCGTGTATTTCATTCCCACATTTACAAACACAGAGGTACATACGTGTGCAGGACATTAATGAGGAGTGTGTAGTCTTGGAGGAAGTCATCAGCTTGGAGACGGCTGCCGTTACGGATCCCAAAGTCCGAAAGAAATTTGCTGTTGTTGGCTGTGGAGGGAGGGGCAGAGAAGAGGGGAGTTACACAAATTTGTTTAATGAATTTAACACCCCAACTCTAATATATACAATTCTCCCATTGTTTCATTACTTAAAATACCCACTACACAGTATTCTCCGCTGTGTATTTTGGTGCTACGACAAAATGTGATCATTTCCAATTCTATAATTACACACCCTTCCAAAAGAGGTGGCACAGTTTACTAATTGTGTCAACAGAGATGCTATTCAGTAATGCTCTTTTAATCTCCTCCTGTCTGGCCAGTATGTTTTAGCTCAGGACTAATTGGCAGATGCCACCACAGCGTCCTCTTCTGTCCAAATGAAGAATCACTTCACTTGTCATTCTCTCCAAACCACAAATTGTTCTCTCCTTTTTTGCATTACTCATATTCTTACCATTTCTTTTGTATTTTCTCAGCCTCGTTAACACTCTTGCATGCCCCATCAACACTTTCATTGTAAAATGTCATTTCGCCCCTTCCTCTTTACCTTCTGTTTCTCCTTCCTCTGAGGAGATGAGGATGGTCCCTTTTCCATCCTCTATCTGGACATCTGGAGCCACCATGCCAAACCTCTCCTTCAGGATCTGATTTAATAAAAAGCAAATCAATGAAAGGTAAATAAGGCAACAGTAAACATCTCACCCCACCAGAGATCATAGCAACATTTATAATCCAACAGAAATAACCTTGTCCCACCAATTAGTTAATATAGTGCATAAAATACACCCTTGTTTTAAGGCTCCTTAGGCTACGTACCATATTTGGTGTTGCCAGGTAACAAGAGATCAAATGGACTATCATCTAAGAAGACGAGGGATAGACTGATTATCGGCCTGGCCAATTATCACTTTCCCCATTATCAGAATCAGTATTTTACTTTTGTCCGACTGCCGATAAAATAAATGAATTTAAAGATCTGCGACTTGGCTCCGATGCTGCCACCTGTCTGTCTCACTCAGTGTCCCACCCACAGCAATCTGATTGGATAGATGTCATGAGTAATAACCTATCAACACAGAACAATCTGAATCTGCAAAGAAACTAGTCATTTAAGTCATCCAATAAATGTATTGGAATATAACGTGCAATATTTGCCTAAAACATAAAGTGGAGTGGAAGTGCAGTACTTGAGTAATCTACTTCCTTTTTAATCACTTATGTTTCTAAACTTTGACTCTAAAATTTTAATGCAAATGTTTTGGTTCCAAACACTGTTATTGGTCTCCTTGATTCCTAATAATCTGTATTGTCTCAGCCCTAAAAGAATAGTCAGAATGTCTTTGTGCAAACCATATTTTCTGTTGAACAAATGTGCTGTGTGGCAGTTGTAAAAATGCTCTGTTTGAACTGAAGGTGAAGGTGTGGTGACCCGTTAGGAGAGTTTTTATATGTTTAAGAAAATCAGATCACTGGAGCTCAGGATTTTTGTGAATGAACATCACTTCCATTGTGGCAGGTTGGTGTACGTGCAGAAATGAGCTTTAACCCGTTACCCTGTCCTGCAGAGAGAGGACCATGGTTTTGTGGACGTTGAGTTTGACTGTGACTTCAGGTTTGCTGACGCAGACGTAGCAGTTGGTGCTGGGCGGGTCCAGAATACATGGGACCAGCAGCTTCTTCCTGAGGTTGGGATACTTGTTCAGGAAAATCTGGAGGAGAGGAAACAAAGATCAACATGAAAGGAGTGAAAACAGCAGAACAGGCAGAAAGGATACTACCCTAGAACCTGTTCATCAAGTAACACAGTTTTGGGTCAAAGCATGTAAACAACAACATAAACCCCATTCAGATGCTCAATTTATAACTTATGTTAAAAAAACTAATAATGGCAAAAATATCACAACTTTTTATTTCCTTTCCATAATTAAGAAACAATATAGGTACATTCTATGTTGGCAACCAATATGGCAGCTACTATAGCTTAAAATTTAGGTGTTCCAGTCTGGTTTTAAAGCCCTCCACAGCACTGAATCTGCACTTTTAAAAGTTTTTAACAATCTCTAATTAGCTACTGAGTCTGAGGATTCCGCCATTCTTATGCTTTTAGATCTCACAGCTGCATTTGACACAGTAGAACATAGTATCCTCATCTCTCGCCTGGAGCATTGTGTTGGCATTAAAGGTACTGCTCTGGAGTGGTTCAGGTCTTACTTGTCTGACAGAAGTTTTTCTGTCAGCCTTGGTGACTCTGTATCCTCCTCAGCGCCTTTCCCTTGTGGAGTCCCTCAGGGTTCTATTCTCAGGCCAATCCTTTTTTCACTTTATTTGCTCCCCTTAGGATCCATTCTCAGAAAATACGGCATGTCGTTCCACTGTTATGCAGACGACACTCAAATTTACCTGCCGTTGAAACGGAAAGATGCCAACTCTTTGAAACCATTGTTGGACTGTCTCAAGGACATCAAAGCTTGGATGACCCTAATTTTTTTTTTATTTTAATGACAGTAAAAGTGAGGTTGTGATGTTCGGACTCAGTGGTACCTGTGATCCTTCTCATATGGACCTGTGCTCCCTGGAACCGTACATAAAACCCACTGTTAGAAATCTGGGTGTGATAATGGACAGTGATTTTAAATTGGATAAACAGATTAACTCAGTGATCAAATCTAGCTTTTTTTCATCTGAGGCTTTTATCTAAGGTCAAGTCCTTTTTATCTTTTAATGATTTGAAAAGGTTATACATGCTTTTATTTCGACCCGACTTGACTATTGTAATGCCCTTTATGCTGGTGTTGGCCAGGCCTCTCTCTCACGCTTGCAATTGGTCTAGAATGCTGCAGCTCATCTTTTAACAGGGTCACGCAGGCAAGAGCACATTTCCCCCATACTAGCCTCCCTCCACTGGCTGCCTGTAAGTTTTAGGATTTTAAGATTTTATTGTTTGCCTACAAATTATTAAATGGGCTAGCTCCAACCTATCTTTCTGACCTTTTACAACCTCATGTCCCATTAAGGTCACTCAGGTCCGCTGACTAGTCTTGCTTCTGGTTGTCCCAAGGTCAAGGCTGAAGCACAGGGGAGATCGCGCCTTTGCAGTTGTAGTCCCCAAACTCTGGAACGAATTGCCTCTGCATGTTAGGCTGGCCCCTACACTGCCTGTTTTTAAGTCCCGTCCTAAAACACATCTCTATTCCTTGGCTTTTAATGCAGTATGCGAGTTACCTTTTTTATTGGTTTTCTACTTTTATCATTTTATTGTCTTTTGTCTTTTAAACTGGTCTTTGTGTTTTCATTGGGTTGTTTCATGGTTTTGTTTTGTTGCTATTTTTTGAGTGTATAGCACTTTGGTCAACTTCTGTTGTTTTAAAATGTGCTTTACAAATAAAGTTGGATTGGATTGGAAAATTGGGATTCTTTACAAAGTATTATGATTACTAATCAGTCAAAAAAGGGGTACGGTTCCCATATGAACATTGAAACAGGTTTTTCTTGCTGCAATCATTCCTCCTGTCCATATGGGACATCAACAGATCTTTTCCACAGTGATTGGGAACAAATTCCACAGTCCTCCTCCTTTGTGAAAATGTACTGAAAAGTTTATCTGAAGCTAACACAAGGCTTTAGCAATCTAGTCCGAGTTAGACAAAGCAGGAAGGTATCTTCCAAGGTTACAGCCCTTTTAATGCAAAATGCTGTACCATCCCTCCACCACAGCACAACATGAAATTGACCAATACTCAATGTATCTGTTCAACTCCTTGAGAACAAAAAACACAATATATTATCTCATGCAACAGTCCTAATGTAATGCTTCAATCAGGCTGGAAAAGTAAAAGGAAGGTAGGCACACATTGCTGATCAAGGCCCCATATCCATATAGCATTTATTTATTTTTTTTAGAGCACAAGCACCCCCCCCCCCCAAATGTTTCCAATGAGGAGAGAGCATAAGCGGCTGCCTAGAGTAAAAGCGCTGCATCAAGCATCTTTTTTCAGAGTGTTCTGCCTTTTTTGTGCGGCTGCTTTGGGCTGAATATACAGTATCTGACCTTTTCAGAAAGACGCTGGGGTCGTCACTGTCGCTCTTTGTCAGGCAACCAATTATATATTGGGGTGGGACTAATCACCTGTCACCCTGGTAACGAAGAAAATGGAGGAGAAGCTTGTTCTGGTCGGCGTAACAGAGACAGAAAAGCCCATTTGTTGAAGCAGATCGGGAGGACAATGAAGATTGCTGGCGAGTGCTGTGCTTTTATCACACTATGAGTTGTAAGCTTGTTGTTCTGTTTAGCAAACCCTAGCTAATGAAAACGAAAACCAACTTCTCGTGCTATGTCTCACTGCACAAGCACATTATCCCAGTGCCCTGCAAGCATGCACTATGTGCATCACCGCCAGATAAACCTCTGTATTTTGCAGTTAACTGGAGTTTTTAAAATCCGAAGTCTGTGGATAATCTCTAAGTAGCAATGCATTTTACATAAACCAGCAAAGTTTGGTTTGCAAGAGCTGAAGGGGGGAGGAACTGTAGTGACGGAGCAGGCTACAACACATACAAGTATGGCAAAGCCTGTGATGTCATAAGCAAATAACACTGTTTCACACTGTAGGTTTAGCCACGGGCAAATGTCGAGCAACAGCCTGGAGTAACTTAACCAGTCATATAGACACTTGGTGGTTGAACTAACTGTGCGACAGGATTCCAGTTGCCCAGACAGGATCTTCAACCCCTCCAGCACGATGAGTCCAGCAATGACAGCGTTGGTTGTAGCAATAGCTGGGATGATGTTACCCGCCATGGCTGAAAAAAACAAAACAACCAATAAACCAGGGACATTTACCTGAATGTGGAGGTGCACTACAATGTTATAATGGAATTAAGATATCCCAAACTATTTTAGATCTTGTTAGATCAATATGTTCACTGAATAAAACAGAAAAATTCCACATGACTGTTTCTAATTTCCTGCTGGAAAACCGTGAGAGAACTTACACTTAACATCAAAGCGACTCTTCATGTTCATGCTAAAGATGTGCATACGTAGGTTGGCGGCGGCAGTAACAAAGTCCATAGCTGGAGGGTCATCCTGACAACAAGAGGAAGGTACTAAACTCACACGAGCCGTTAAAAACACATTACATATTGTCTGTGTTTCACAAACATTTCACGATGGCCGTTTATTCTCGACAAACAAACCTGAAATGACCAACAAACTCAGACTATAAGCTTCTTTTCTTTTAAACTCTTGAGCTTTTACAATTAAAGACAAATATCTCTTTTCTGGAAGAACTGATTATTCATCAATAGATGTACATTTTATCTTTTCATTTAGATTTCTCAGGCAAATGTGCAATCCTTCCCTCCACCAGTTTTTGTGTTACCTTGTCCCACACCAGCTCGGCTCCTTCTCCCTTCTCCTGCAGTTGTGAGCGGAGAGTTTCCACGCTGTGCTGGAACAGCTGACACTGACCCCAAACACCCAGAACCTGCTGGTCCTTCAAACCTGAACCTGGAATATCCTCCTGAGGACGTGCTGAGGACACACAAACAACATAAAGACAAACAAATAAATACCAAAGACAGCCAAGAGCAGGCATACATGCCCACAGCAGCCATGCCTACACACACACAAAAATATGACAAACCTTGACAGTTACAGGGTTTTTCCATTGTCGGAGTGATAGTCGAGTTTTTTCCCCACCAAGAACAGCAAGGTTAAGTTAACACGAGCTTTGTGTTTATCTGCAACTCTCATCAGTTCACTGTGGCAGTTTCTGGTTGTACAACTTTTTCTTCAAAATGTTCATGCTCAAAACTGTATGTGGATATGGGTGAGACTGACACTTCCTCACACTCATCTGTTCCATTAGTAAATATTTTATTCAGAGACTTTGATTAGGACTTACCACTGTTCTCTAGCTGCTGCCAGTCCAGAGGAGTGGGAGCTTTCCTCTTCTTCCACAGCTTGTCCATTGTCAGCAGGTACATGATGTCATCTTTGAACAGCTGGGGAGGAGAGTCAGCTGATTAAATCACTCAAACTGCTGTGTTCAATTTTTATGAAAAACATTGTTAGAAAAGTAGAGAAAAATTTCGACAAAAACACACACACAAAACTAAAAGCAGAGATAAGGTAACTAAATTAAGACCAATCAATAAATAAAAACTCCATACAGTAAATAAGAAATGAAAGGATAAGAGCAAGAAGTAAAATAATAAAATACTAAAAGAAAGGATGTGTTGAAATGAGTAAGAACAAAAATAAAAGATTAAAATGAAAGCAATACAAAAGGGAAAATAGATAAACAAGTTAATAGAAATAAAATGATATACCAACTAGCGAAACGGACTAAAGTTTCTTAATAAACAGTCGATAAATAAATAGGTAAAATTCAATTAAAAGCCAGACTAAAAAAGGTAGGTCTTGAGTTTGCTTTTAAAAGTATCAACACTCTCTGCCACCCTCAGGTCCTCAGGCAGGCTATTCCCCACAGAAGGAGCACAAGAGAAATGAAACAATGAACTTGTGGTGGACTAAAATGCTTCAAATATGGATGTTGCTGCAAAGAAGCTACGAATTCTATTTTTAACATTTGTGTGAAATTTTTTCATAATTATCAAATGAATTCATGAGTTATGACTAAAAACAACTCTAATTAGTTCATCCGTGTGCCAAAATGGACGTTTGGGCCAAATATGAAGAAATTCCCTCAAGGCATTTCAGAGATATCGTATTCATAAGAATGGGACAGACCGACAACCAGAAAACATAATTCCTCCGGCCACGTCTTTCGTGGAGGCATAAGAAACATCTAAAACAAGACAGAGTTGATAGATGGTAGAAGCTATGCTTTCTAAATGAAACCCTCTGACACTACCAGCTGCAAGACCTGAGTAAGCACCTTATACTTTTATACTTACTCCTTGACATGTACAAATACTTTATACTAAATAAATGAATTGATAAATATCTGGACTTTAAGCATCACAGACAGTCTTGACCTGACTCCGGTGTCAATGGTGACAGTGAAGCTTCTACTTGACTTAAAACATATTCCATATTCATATTCCTCTTGTGAACACACCAAATTCATTTTCAGTGCAAGTTCACAGCCAGCTCTAGGCTTACAACATGCAGTACTTAACATGAGCAAAGTAATAACCCTTTCACACTAGCCAAAACCCCCCCACTTAAACCCACTAACATCTGGCTTTTGTGTCCAATCAGGATTTTCTCCCGGGTCAATTGACCCCGCAGTAGTCACGGGTATTTATCGCCTCCGGCTCAGCTGTGATGTAAATGTAACACCCGGGTGGACACGCTAATTTCTGACCCATTTCTGGCACGATGCTGTGACATGCATTCAACATCCGGACCGTGGCGCATAAATAAGGAGGAACTTTGTGTTGCGGTCTATTTTTTTTTACACTTCTGTACCAACGTGGACCGTTGAAAGAGAGACTGTAGTAAAAGATACAAAACAGTTACCACCGTAACATTATCACTGGCCTCCATGCTGCTTTCTAGTGTTTACCATGGTTTACTAACCCTGTTTCCGCACCAGATAAAAAAAAACAAAAAAACAGAAGGGCTACCGTGTCTACAGGAAATGTGAATGGGGTCAATCGCCTATTTTAGCGGGTTTACCCGTGTTTAAAAAAAACCTGTGTTTGGTGTAAGGGTGGTATATGTAACAATTAGGGGTGTAATGATTCTCCAAATCCATCATTTGTAATTCACACAGAGTAAGAATCCAGCAAAAATTGAAAAGCATAACGTCCAGTTTGAGGGGAAAATGTGTTTGTTTTTTTTAACTTTGTCCTTTTGGAGACACCACTGTTGAAAGTCAGTCCTAAGCTAGAGTATCTCAACTTTGGTCTCAGTTGCAGAATCGTTGCACCTCCTTCTAACAGTTGGAACCACAAGGAACATTCCTCTTGTCCTTGCACTGCAAAGCACAACGTGCAACACTACATCTGCTCTGCCATCGGCCCAAGTTAAAAACACAGATAAAGAAGATGAAACTGTACAAGTTTTGCATCTTACATTTTTGACCTATACAAACAACACACAAACTTTTATTTGATTTTGCAGCAATGGAGAATGTTATATGTAACATAAATTAATTAGCATTGTATGAATTCCCTGCTGTGACTCTGTGTGGCTTAACAGTCTCTAGCCACAGGTGGGACACGTTCTATGCACTTTTGTAATGTAAACAGAAAGTTTGTGTATTCCACACACTTGCAGTACATTATGAAGTCTGCGCATGACTTTCTCAAACAGCCCCACAAGTCCGATTTGTCTGTCTGGTACCTTGTTGAAGAGCTTGACGGGGTCGTATCCAGTGGAGCGGGCCCAGTCCTTGGTGGAGACTCGCTTGATGTCCCCATCTTTTTCTGAGGCTGTGGCCCGAGCTGCCGTCTCTTCGGGATTCCCTGTTCACAGAACACACACACGTTTCAGTGTGTTTCTATCACTAACCATTCTGTTGTTTGAACAAACAAACTTAGCAGCTACCTGCTGTTACAAATGAGTGACACAGAAGAGCAAAAGAAATAAAACTCTTTAGATATTGTGAAGCAACTGCAACGCTCACACTCAGCCTCCGGGTCCGCTGTGTCCGGTGACACCTCTTGATCTGCATCCTCTTCTCCAAACAGCTGACTACAGTGGCAAGAGACAGACAATGCAAGATGGCCAATGAGAACACAGCATACTGACCTCTACTTAGGGCTGGCCAATATATCAACATTATGATACAAGACGAGATTTAGTTGGATATCATATCGTGACATGGAATGGTTGTTAGCCTTTTCCTGGTTATAAAGGTGAATTACAGTAAAGTGATTGAATTTTCTAAACTTTCCAGACAGTTCTCGCTTTCCTGTTTGCATTTACCTACGTAGTCATTATACCCACAATACTGATGAATATTTATTACTGATTGCATTGTGTTAATATTTTGTGAGTCATCCCAACATTATTGTTGCACTATTGATAACAAGGTATTTGGTCAGAAATATTGTGATATTTGATTTTGTCCCCATCGCCCAGCATTATACTGGTGGTTTAGAGCCTTTGAAGCATAATCACATATATTCTACATTCCTGATGATTGTTTTCAAACATGTGCAAGACCAGTCTGGTGATGGTTTAACTGTGTGCCCATGTCTGAATTGTAGTGCAGATGAATCATGCTTGTACTTAGTTATGATGAGAATGAGCCTCACTTGAAGAGATACTTGGCCCAGACGATGCAGTGAATGGGCTCAGATGGCGTGTTCCTGATGGTGCATCCTGGGAAAGTCTTCTGGGTGGGCTTCGGTTGGCACTCATAGCACTCTGTCATTCCCTGAAAAAACAAGGAAAGGTCGACAGGGACAAAGGGAGAGGTCAGATAGTCGCTGCTCTTCAACCTTTTACTGGATAGGAAATCTATGCAAAAGATGTTAGAACAAGTAACATAACATATGTGCATGTTCCTACCTTTTTGATGACTGTGACTTGGCCCAGGTATCCAGCTGTGCCGCTCTCTATCAGAGGGATGTCAGCAGCCAAACACATCCTGTTCACATGGTTACGGGCAGCTATAGAGACAAAGCGTTTTATTTACCTCATCATTTGAATGTGTTGGCATTTAGGAGTAACAGCAAATGTGTGAGTAGTGAGGCCACATGTGAATACCTCTGTTATCCAAAGCATTCATCACAAGCACAAACTTTCTGAAGAACTCCACATTGTAGTCAGGGCTGATTGGAGAAACATGGGGACATAATCAGTGTCAAATCAAAAAGGACAGCCATCAACAAAGCATATAGCAGATATATTTATTTCTTTTACCACACCAGACTCTACTGTCAAAGTCTGCATCTGTCTGAGAGAACTATTTATTAAATTAGTTTTAAAAAAGAACAAGAAACTGAAAGAAACTCACTTCATGATGCTGTCATGGTAGGCAGTGATATTTGCAGTGGGACAAAACTGTAAGGCGCTCTCCTTAGCCACCTGCAAAACAAGCAGGACAGAGTAACTGACTGAGCCAGAAATGTACAAACAGCACTGGTGCAAATAGGTGGAGCACACATACTGTATTTCAGGGTGTTTGACCCGACAGTGTCAGCTCAAAATGGACCAACAACAAGCCTACAGCCACCAGGGACAGAGGTTCATCCCCTGATGTCTACATACCTGTGCTTTAGACTTGCCAACATGCTTCTTCTGAAAGAGGAACTGACGGTTCAGGTTGCTGACATCAATGGTGTCCAAGTCAATCTGCCAAAATCAAGTCCAAGCACAAAAGTACAGTCACTGATTTTGAAGCAACAATTTTATTTAAATAGCATGTTTAAAATGGGAACAAATCCATCTTTTAATAATTCCATTTGTTGCCTGGCTTCATAATGAATATGTGCTGTTCTAATTTACTGGCTGTGTGATTGACTATGAATGCTTCTGGTTCTCAGCTCTCTCTGAAAAATATATCTCAATGAAGGGAAAGGAATAATGGTTATTATTATTATTCAATTTAACAGCACCCTTCAAGAACCTCTAGATGTCTCTGAGCCCTTCTCTGGGATCCAGAGGCAGTAACAAATGCTTGGCTGCAAACATTTGAAAAAAACTACAACTACTAACAAATAATACAAATGCTGAACAAATTTCAGATCCGTCTGGCGCCATTATACCTAGTCATTATATAATCTGACAAAACTAGCTAAACAAAGAGGTAACAAGTGTGTGTATATGCTGGCATTAAGACAGCCGACCGGCTCGCTAGCCGCCACATTACAAAGAAGTTGTCGAGCTAACTTAGCAGTGTTAATGGCGCCAAATGCTGCGGTTACATTGCTGCGGCAGTGCTCATTTTTACTGACTTCTTTCGGACCCGGGTCTGTCCTATTAAACCATGTACTCGGGTACAGAAGGGGTATCAAGAAACCCCCACAGACTCTAGTATGTTTTACTTATTTGAATGCCACGTCTCAGGCATTAGTCTGATCCCGCACACCTCCAGGCGCAGTCTATGCAGCACAAAGACCTAGCATGATAGCCAGCTAGCTAGCAGAGACACACACAAACAAATGTAAGTGTGACGGACCACTTCGATGTTTTTGAAGCCGGTGAGGACGAGGTTCTTCAGCAGCTCGCAGCCGATCCCTCCCGCTCCCACCACCAGTACCTTGCAGGTGGAAAGGGAGTCAGCCAGCTCTTTTCGGAGGGAACCCACCAGTTGGACCATGTTGATCGGCTAGAGACGGAACCAGAGCCTGCAGAGCCGGGTGGCTAACGGCTAGCTTCTTCTTCTACAGAACCAAAGTCCCGCCCACTTTCGGGTTACTCAACTTCTTCTTCTTCGTCTGTGAGTTTTAATGGCGGTTGGCAAACCAGCTTACAGGTACATTACCGCCATCTACTGGATTGGAACATGGATCAGTAGATTGGCAGGAAAATAAAATTTAAAACAAAACTAAACTAAAAAACAAACTAAATTCTCTCTATTATTCCTGTAATTGATTAGAGGATTTCGGATTTTTGTTGATATCTTTCCTAGTATATTCTCCACTGTAATACTGTGTTTTCCCTCCTTTAGTCCTGATATTAATTCTGTCCTCTCTTGA
>JBBPCS010001801.1:0-14477 GCA_037974645.1 Hollardia meadi
GGATCTGGCTCCCATTCTACTTTTGGAGACTCTAGGGACCACAAGTAGCCCTGCATCCTGAGAGCGTAGAGATCTCGCAGAAGTAGAGCTGCTTTGGAGGCTCCACAGCAGAGAAGGAATTGTGGTGTTGCTAACAAGAAGAAAGGGCTTTAGCAAAGAGCCAGAATAGGAGGTAATTGCTGTGGTCACTCCAAAAGAAAGAGAATTGTGTGAGTGTGAGAAAGAATCACGGCAGAGCTGTGAATAGAGCACTGAACACTGATAATTTCATAATGGACAGGAACAGTGACTTAATGTTGATGATTATAGAGGAACGGGTTTATCACAGGTCCTGTACTGGCCTTCTGCACAGCATGTGGGCTCCCTCCGCGGCCGTTTATGTCCATTAGTTCATCTAATTGGTTCCACTCGATATTTTAGAAGCGTGAACCGAACACAAGGCCTTTGGAGAGGTACCTACCGAGAGGTACGGAGAGCGAAGTGGAGGTGTGCAGCAGGAGGGCCAATAAAAATAATGAAGGAAGATAGTTTCTGAAAGAAAAAAAAAAACAGTGAGAAAGCAGAGAAAGTCTAGAGAGCACCGTTCTCAAACAGTAAGCCTCCATCCACCTGTTCTGATGCAAATTTCTAATTTGCGGATTTAAATAAAAGCCGTGAATCACTAAAATTGCAAAACACTTTTATCCCTGGTCAAGAGGATACTTGATTCATCAGGAATTGTTCTGTAAACTCAACATCATTTAAGTGTAAGCCAAGAAAATGAGCAAAAAAAGTCTGAAAACACTGAAAACAATGCCTTGGGATTGAATTACTTTTTCTGAGGCTGGGCTGTGGTTCAGAAGAATACTTTTCATCAGTCAAAGTTACAATCCTCCCTGTGGTCATGAGCTTTGGGTAATGACCGAAACAATGAGATCACGGATAACGACGGCTGGCCT
The DNA here is from genome assembly GCA_037974645.1 of Hollardia meadi. NCBI lineage: Eukaryota > Metazoa > Chordata > Actinopteri > Tetraodontiformes > Triacanthodidae > Hollardia > Hollardia meadi. Next base: position 939 of record JBBPCS010001801.1, read on the forward strand.
TGGGGATACAGCTAGGAGCTTGGAAATCCAGGAGGAGGCTGGATTTCCAAGAACATCTGCTCTTTCACACTGAAAGGAGCTTGAGAAGGTGATCGGGCCTGCTTCCTGAAGGAATTCCAGGCACTGAATTCCAACTGGGAGTAGACCCCAAGACAGACCCAGAACACTAAGGAGGGATTACATATTCCCTCCTGGCTTGAGGATGTCTCAGGATCCCCAGGAAGAGCTTAAGAAAGTGGCTAGGAAGAAGGGCATGTGGACTACCTTGCTAAAACTGCAAAGCAGAGCCATTAAAGCAGTAGAAGATGGAGAGCTGGATGGATGGACGGTGGGAAATTAGCTTAAATTTCTTTCAAGTTCTTGAACGTTTCCTTTGCCTTTTTACGACCCACTCGATATTTTGCAAGCATGACCTGAAAACATGGTCCTTTGGAGGGGGCCAAAAGGCATGAAGATGAAGGAAGAGGATGTATCGAGCCGGGAGGCAAATTAAGAAGGAGGTCTATGTTACTACTGAAAGAGAGCAGAGAAAATATTTAGCCCGCCTGTTCGGATAAATATCACACAGCACATGAACAATGATTGAACATTGACATCCTGGTGGCGTATTGAACAATGGTCTTTGCACTGTACTCAGGACACACTGCATTTGCTTCATATAATTGTACTGGAGTCTGGATGCTGCTAGGGTGCACCCAGGAGACCGACTCCTTGGGGTCCCTAAGAGAGAACTAGGATGTTGTGAGCGAGGCAGAAAGTGGAACTGCATTGGAGGGGGCAAAGAAAGACAGGGAGGGAGGGAGGGAGGGAAGGGTTACTGCGCAAAGGAAAGCACTTTAGCAAAGCATATAATTGCTTTGGCCAGACAGAAAGATAAGGAAGAAGAGGATAGGGTGTGAGAAAGTGGACAAAAGGCAGAGGTTACATGGTCATTTGCCACATGAAATTGTTGACCGAGTTGTATTTGTTGTTATTAATATGTTTTTCTACGTCGCTTGTCGCTGCATGTGAGGCCCCGCTGCATTTGTTGGTGTCACAGGCTCCATCTAATTAAGTTCCACTCGATATCTCCTGCAAGTGACGGACTCCACTGGGTCCTTTGGAGGAGGCCAAGTGGGATAATGGTGGGAAGGCAGTACTGGCTTCTGAAAAGGAAAGGCCTTTAGTTAGAAGCTGGAAAGCATATAATTGCCTCGGCCAGACAGGAAGAAGGAGAAAGAGACAGAAAAAGGATAGGTAGGAAAGTAAAGGAGAGGGGGAGATAAAGACGAAGAGGTAGAGAAAGAAATTAAAGACTGAGTGTTCTAGTGTATTTATTGAACTTGGAGGATAAAGTGATTCCTGATCATGAGAGAAAACAGAGACGAGAGGGGAGGGAGATAGAGATACAGGCGTAAGAAGACAAAAGGAGTAAGACGAAAGCCAGCGAGCCAGTTCCATTACCAGGACCTCTGTAACGGGGGTGGGGGGGTGGGGGTGGGAGAGGCCAGGCTTGAACAAATGGACTGTAATTGCACACAATCTGTCTTCAGAGCTCAATCACTTTGCCCTGCGGCGAGGATTGGTGAAACACTTCTCTCACACTAATCTAATAACCTCCTCCCTCCCCTTCCTCTCCACGGAGACGTTACCTCTCACCTTCAACACGGACGTTCCCCCGGCGGAGAAGTGAGGCATTAATGCAATCGCTGGTCGTCATTAACGGGACACATAATGAACCTCACGTGTATTTGCACGTGATATCAATCACAGCGTGTTGTAACTGCAAAGCCGTTAGCCGACTCTGGAATTTCGCCAATTCATCCAAGATATTGTTCGAGACAGACTTTTTAAGTGATCGTGTTGCTCCAATTGTTTGTTTTGTTTCATCGTTAACCCGGTGAATAAATAAACACAGCATGCATTTACATACAATTTATCAAATCAATGTATCAATCTAACTGCACGGAGGAGTTGTTTGAAAATGTGTCTGAAAATCACCTCCTACAGCATGTTTTTCCAGAGACATTTATATATTTTTGCCTTTAAGGTGTCCTGTGTTCGCTTGCGTTTATTATTATGCATCTTATTGCTTTCTTCACTTATTAATGCTTTATTGTCTCCAAGGCACTTTATGACTTAATGTCAGTTTCATTATTATTGTCTGGCTGCAGAGAAAAACTTCTGAAGAATGTGATAACACCGTGTTCAGAAATAATGACAGCACAGCGAAATGGAAATGGAAACTCATTATGGAAAAACTTATTTCAAGTTCCAATGAATTTTCAAGACTTTCCCTCCTCAAATGATGACATTTTTGAGGGCAGCAATACATTCTGGTCTTAGAGGTTGATGAATTTTAAGCAAGTAACTTGAAGAAGTAAAAAACATCATCTTTAAAATTGAAAAACCGTTCAAATTGCAACCTGAATTGTATTAGTTTCAATTTTCTTCCTTAAAAGTGTGGCTTCTTTGTGGAAGCAAGTGCCGTATTTGGCTAATAAATTCACTGTATCTCATGAATTAGTTTTGCAGTGTACCCTACTCTGCAAAAAAAACTCTGTCCTAACATGGCAATTAGCATTTTACTGAATCCTAAAAATGTTTCCTGCGTTTTCTCAAATGTATTGAGATATTAACTGAATAATGCATCTATATTAAAAGCATGTGTCAACGTTTTGCCAAAATAAGAGAAAACGACATCTGCAGCCGTTCACAGCTGTTACCTGATGCATTATTTTGCAAAATTGTTACCTCATTATCTTTTTTAATTCAATTCAATTTCCTGAGCAGTACAATATCATTCATAAAATGTAACATTATCAGCTTTTTGTGCAGATTTTTGTCTGTGTTGAACCGCCTGCTGTGCATCACTCTCCGTCAAGTGCTTCCTGGATGAAGGCTGATTTGTGTGTGTACCCGTCTGCCCCTTTTTTACCATCTCTGAGCATGCATGCGAGTATGATTTGCATTTGCTTGTCTGAGCAGGCATCTGTGTGCGTGTGTGTGTGTATTTGTTTTTGTGCATGCATGCGGGTATGATGCATATGGCTGTTTATATGTCGGCTTGTGCGTACGTCTGGTTTTATGTTCATGGGTGCGTGCATGTGTAAGAGACAGGCACATCCACAGCACAGTGCGTCTATGCGTCTGTCTGTTTTCTTATTCATTTCATTTCCCATCGTCTACCAGGGGAAAAGGTCTGAGGAGCGTCTCCTTGCACAGAGCCTAGGTATTGGGGATATTAGGAGCAGTGAACCAGCGAGGGCCACTCATGCGTGCTGACTACAGAGACAAACATACATAGCGCTCCAATAATAATGTTAGTTTCTCTGATCCAGTGAAAATCTCTCGTGCTTTTTTGAAGGGCTGAACAGAGCTCGCTCTCTGGTGAAGGACCAAACCGGTCTGTCCGCGTCAATTATGCACAGTTTTAGTGCTTCTGCATTGGGAGATTGTGTGGTTATATTCAGTTCAGACTGAAAATATTTGGAGAAAGAGATATTTTTTTGTTTATTTAGTTGGGTACCTCCAGCACAGTGGATTGGAAATTACACCATAACTATGAGGTTGAAATGCTGACTATCAACTCTTATTTAAGGGCATTTACATTCACATCCACCCAGAGGTTGTTTTTTTTCTTGCTGAGGTATTTGGGGTTTAATTATTTCAAGTCAAGTTACTTTATCGTCAGTCATCCACATACAAAATATGGAGCGGAAAGAAATGTCGTTCTCACGGACCAAAGTGCTAAAACATAACATACAACATAAAAACAGAACAGAGCTACGAAGGCAGGTGTTTTGCATATGACTGCTACGTTTAAGGTGCTGCACGTACAACCGAATGTAAACAAATTGTAGCTCCATGATTGATACAATAAATAGTAGAAGATTAAACAGCAGCAGAAAATGTCAATATAGTTACTGAGAATAATTATGGACTATAAATACTGTATAATATATAAATAATGCCTTGTCACTGTAGTTATCACTGTGGCACTGTATAAAGTGACAAACTTCACACCAAGGACCCGTAAACTGACAAAAATTAGACCACGGACCCCCGTTTTGTCCGAGGGTCCCCTATCTGATGTTTTATTACAAAAAGTGCATCAAGCCCAACATTATGTAATCGTCTTATTTATGGATGGAATTACAATGAGAACAAATTATTCCACTTTTTGCTCGGGATCCCCTGAAACCCCCTCAAGGACCTCTGGGGATCCTCGGACCCCACTTTGAAAACCACTGCTCTAGAGGGCCTGTACTGCCCGATGACACACATGATCTGTTGGATTTAAGTCACGTGACTGATACCAAACTCCCTGAAAAGCAGTAAATAATATAAAAATACTTTGTTTGTAATAACAAAATAAACACTGGTGATTTTTTTTTTTACTGCGACACTAAAGATGGTTTCTTGAAACCACAGAGCTGCACACACAGTGTGTGTGTGTTGCGTTGCTGCTCCACTTACATCGTTTTCATCATGTTAAGGACTGTGCTGGAGCCGACGCTCACAGTGTTTGTACATTTTAGAGCGCTCATTAATGTTTTACTATTTACCACAGTGCTATACATTCCTTTTAAAGCAATATTCATGAGGATGATCCCCCAACCGACACCAAAAACACAAACACCCAACACCACATACACAAAAACAATCGTGACTCTTGTAGCATCTGTGAATATGCACCCATTTCTTCCCATCCGTCAAGTCTTTTCACATCGATTTGTGAAATTTTAATTCTCTTTTCCACCCTGAAGGTAGGTGTGTGGATGAATCACAGTCGCACCGCACATCCCAGATGGAATGCTGATTAGACACTGATCTGCAATAAGGAATATTCATGCGCCTGTGTAAGTGATCGGAGGAGCGAAGCAGAGCTGCTGTTGCAGGTACAAATGAAAAGCGAGACAGCTATTGTTTCTGCCGTTACTGCAAGAAATGTACTCATTAGGATTCAGTGAGTTGCCGAGTACAGATGCCTGAGCGCGCTGCATGGCGATTGAAGACTCCTGACTGTCAAATTAAGTTCTGCTAAATACTGTTTCGATTATTGCTTTGCAGGCGTACAAGTGAGCAGAATGATTTTAGCTTTTTGCAAAGCACACTGGGAGTTATTTTATGCTATTGGGGCCTAGATTTATTTCCACTAAATTCAGTGGATTAAAAGTGTTTCAGGAAATGATTATCCACATGCGTCCAACAGAAACACACTACAGCACACACACAGTTTCACAGTAAAGGGAACTGGAAGCAGGCAACACGGCTAATCAGCTGGAAAGAAATCAAAGAGAAATGAGTAAAAAAGAACTAGAGAAAGAAAGAGGAGAAAAAAGAGAAAGGATAGTAAGTTGAAGAGTACACAGAGGAAGATGAAAAGGAAGAGGGCAGATGATGTTGCCCCCAGGCAGTGAGAGTCTTAAAGTTCAGCCGCCTTCCCGCCCCCATCTGTCCCGGCCTGGCCTCTCTCCTGTTGTGTCCAGGGCTATCTCCCAGTCATGTAGTGCACACAGGCAAGTGGAGCTTAACAAACCTTTTCCATTACCGTAATGACCTTCATGACTGAACACCTCGGGAGCGAGAGTCAGTACAGGACTGATTCCACAGCACGGACATTAACTCTCTCCCCATGGGTCCGCCGAGATCAGATCAGCGAGAGGAGAGGCTATAGCGGCGATGAAGGCCCACCATCGATCACGCCACCAGAACGACGATGAAGAATCCAATTCAGCCGCTTCCCATTGAACTGAAATTGGGTGCTCAAAAGACCAGCATGGTATTAGATCAACAATTTAAAGTTTCCCTAACTTATCACTGTGCATACACCTTATTTAATGTTTTACAGTTTCTACCATTGCTGATCCAAACGTCCAGGATGTGGGGTAGGTTTTCCAAGGAAAAAAATCATATGCCTTGCATGAACTTTTTGCACCAGCTGTTCATAAATCAGTTCCTAAGTTTGAAAGTATAGTCCTTCTCAAACCTGGACTGCAGCAGAGTTTTTAAACCGGTGTCGGTAGCGACTCTCCCACGCTGGTTCACCGGTAGTGATGCATTTTGGCAAAGGTTGATTTTACAGAGCAGAAAGGGGGACCAACCGTAGGCTTCAGTACAGGCTACAGGCTAAAGCAACTAGAAAAATGTTGGCGCCAATGGTGTCAAAGCAGGTCGACAGTGTTTCGGAATTACTCTCACTGCCAGAAGAGGGAGACAGAAGTTCCACACTGCAGGTTTAAGTTCTTAATTACTTGCCAGCTTCAAAACTAGTGGTTACTGGTTTATGGGGTTGCACCATTAAAACTTAAAACATGTTTTAGCTTGTAAAGACTTAAGGAATGTGTAAACTGATTTGCTAGGACACATATATAGTGCTGTCCAATTACAGTAAGCACAAGCAAATATGTAACAGGAAGTTAGTGTAGCATTAAAACTAGCATAACTTTCAAAAATGACAATTTTAGACTTGCAGAAGATATATCTTTTCTACAATGTAGGTATATTTGCTTAATTTATTGGGAGATGTGTGTGGTAGTATTCATACAGTTTATAATGAGTGGGAAATATCTTATTATTCTAACCTAAACTACGCTTTTTACTCATTTGATCAAATGTGACTGGAATGTCACTGATTTAATAAACACTTTCATTATAATGAAGCTTAGTTTGAACTAAAGAACAGCTGTTGCAACGGCTCCAGGGATCATAAACGTTAACTCCTGCTGACTGACAGACAGGTGATCTCTAAAATGTGTAGCTCAAAACCACCGCAAAAACCACGTTTCATCATCAATGAATCACATCACTGAAGTAAGGACATATTACCACCATACATACAGATCACAATGATGTTTCAATACAATAAAGTATGACTCTAGAGCAATACAGGAAGTACAAGATCAGTGTAACAGTCAACTCAACTCGGCATCTCTTTGATCAAATCAGAAAAGGAATTGTACTGATGGCATATTTAGCACTGATCACACAATAACTCCCATACATCCAGACAGCTGCTGTGGATTCTACAGTACGTTTAAGTCAATTTATGTTCTCAAGTCAAGCCGACACAGAATATGAGGCATGCTCCATATGACATCAGAAACACGGTGACACATTTTTATTCTGGTTTTGGAATCCAGGAAATGTTTGCTGAGCAAGCCTTCTCTTTTCCCCTGCTTCAAAGTAATAAGTCAGAGCACATTCATACCTGGTAGCTGCCAGCAAAACCACAACCTGCAGCTTTTCCATCGTTAACAGCTAAACATTGGTACAGGAACAAACACTTGCCAGGGATTTATGTATAAAACCTACAGGAGACACTAATCACAGCTAAAAACATACCTAAAATCCATCTCAAGTATGTGAGTTTTCATGCATCAATGGTAAGGTTTGTACGAGGTCATCAGAGTCTGAAGAGGTACTGTTGGTCAGAGAACGGAAAATCTTGTCTTTGAAATCTACTAAAAAATTAACAATGCAACACAGCTGTTCAAACTTTATTATTTAGTAGAGCAACAGCACAAAAACAGATTTATGTTCCTCACTCTAACTTCTTATTTCAGATATCCTTGAGTAGCTAAATATACAATTATAGAATCATATACACGTTAATATAGATATTCTACGTTAATATAGAGACAAATGGAACCCAAAGATTCCACTGGGTATGTCTGTGCCGTGTTCCGGCTGCACCACGCCCGCCGAATTCTGGGCAATTCTCGTAACTCCACCGGGTGCGCTGCTCCACAGAGAATACACGCCGAGTCTTTGACGGAAGCCGCGTGAAGCTGCACAGAGCAGATCGACTCAGGCAGGAAGTCAGACACAGGAACGGCATAGAGAATCCGGTCACTTCTCAAAACTGACAAAAAAGAAACCATTTAACTACGTAGCCAATGGTAGAAGCACAAAAATCATAAAAGTTGTTTACAGTGCAATGACTTTACACATTACTTTAGTCACCTTCTCTTCTCTAGTTCCTTGAAACATAAATTCACAAGTTCCATCTGCAGGTAATACTCACGTCCCAATTTACTGCTGAACGAGTTATTGGTCGCTCATTTCTCCTCTACTGGTTATGAAGCGATCCCTTCTGACTGTGACAAAATCCACAGTCCTTATTCCGTAGAATAAAATGAATTCTCACTCAAAACTAATATGAAGCTTCTGCTTTGATGCGTGTCGTCTGTAAGCACGTAGACAATGTCCATTGAGAAGCATGAGGAGGGACAGCCTAGCCAGTGTGTTGCATTAGACTGGTGAGTTAACAGTTAATAATAGATGAAATCAACTTGCAAAAGCCAAGCTTCTTAAAATCCTTGAGGACTGAGGCAAGGACATTGCATTGTGTAAATGTGACCTTGTAGTGATGACAGATAAAAATCCACAACCTTCCTCCACAACTCCAACTCTTAAAGATCACTTTTGTACAAAGTTCTTTAAGTCTCCATTTTAGGTCCTTGCAGGACTCTAATGTCCAGTCAGTTGCATGTCGGTGTGTCGGCCGGGGCGTAACCATGGTTTGTTCGTACTCTGATTCAGGAGTCACGGTTCACTGCGAGTTCAGTACATTTAACAGCCAAAGCACCCACACTTTTATGTATTGCGCAACAATGGAGCAACACTGACACGGCGTCCTTGTTTTATCCACAACTCTCTCTCTCTCTGTTGCTTTTGTAGCTGATCGGTTACCCGAATCGCTCCCAAACAACTGATTTAAAGGACGCAGGAGGGTCTTCTAGCTAAATTCCGCTATATACAGCATATACGCCAAGCTTTACGTTCCTAACTGCGGGTGTTGTATCCCTGACAACCAACCCTCTGCAGTGGTTGTGTGTGGAAACAAAGAGAATTTCTTTTTCTTTTTTTAAACTGTAGCCTAACCCTGGCCTACTTTACAAATCACTGTTGCTGTTTGGCGACACATGAAGTTGATCAACATCCTCCCAGAACCTTATTCCTCAAATATGTTTACAACCCATAATTTTGTCATCCTGAATTTGTAGACTGTTATTGAACTCTGGTTTATTCACAACATCTATTGCATGTCTCTGTTGCACTTCCTGAGGTTTCTTCCATGTTTTCCTTGTTAAAGGGTTTACTGGTGGAGGTTTTCCTTGTCTGAATTGAGGGTCTATGGAGGGTGTTGTATGCTGTACATATTGTAAAGCCCATTGAGGCAAATTTGTGGTTTGTGATATTGGGCTACATAAATAAAACTGATTTGACTGCCCTGCCAAATGATCTCTGCAGCGTTTCCTGCTCAGGCTTCCCTGATTCATGCCCAACTTTATAGATATGTTGCCAAATGTCAGTGCACCCAGCCAGATAACACCTTGTAAGTTGCTCCTTTTTCTGGGAACTTGGACAACGAAAGCAGTACATTACATAAAGCTTCGGTGTGAGCGAGCAGCCTCCGTCTCCAGAGCCCGCCTGAATGCTCTCAGAGCCTTGGCCTACTGGCCAAATACAACTGTTAGGAATCAAACTTCAGTTTTTACGGAAGGCATCGGCAGCCAAGAAGCTTCTCTCCACGGTCCCCTGTGGAGCCTGATGTACTGTTGGTCTGAACCAACACACTCTGAGATGCGTTCTCTCTCTCACGTCTCACTGCCTCAACCCCTCCTCTGCCTCTTTCTTCCACATCATTTCTATCTTTCCTCTCATTGCCCCTCTTGCTCCATTCACCACTCTCACCCTCTTGTCTTTCTCTCTCCATGACTTTTTTTTTTTCTCCTCTGCGTTCTCCTTCTTCCTGCCTCAATCTCATTCCTTCAACTCTCAAGAACACTTACATCGCAATACACTCGCCGTCTCACACACTCTAAGGGGAGGTGTTCAACTGGTACATTATGTCTCAAGAGAATTTCTCACACTAATGGAAAACACTCAAAATGCCTTAGCATTCCATCATTCCACTGGTAAAGGAGAAACTCTCAGTCCACATATTGCCTCCGCAAGGGAAAGTTTCCACCAACAAGCTGCAGCAGCCTGTAGTTTTTCAGGACTGTGGGCACAATTCAAGCGCTCGTATCCGGGATATTTTGGCTTCATTTTTGTGCAGTGGGAGGAAGTGGAGACACAGCAGCCATCTTTATTTCTGTCAATGTTCTTGACTTCGATGACTTTGTGTGAACAAAAACTTCTCTTTTGCACGCGTTGGACTTAATTAAGAGCTGAGCTTGACAATCCGTGCCTGAGGTGTCCTAAAATCCTACCACTTACCCTACTGATGATTAACCTCTTTAGTTTGTTTTATAGCTTTAAAATCGGCCTATATAAAGTTTTATATACTCAACTTCTCTTTTATAAGACAGACTCAAGAAACTGAGAATTATACATGCAACATCACAACAAGACCAGAGCAAGAATACCAGAGGCAAAGTAATAACACACTTTGATTTAGCTCTTTCATGTTTGGTTTAAAGCTGAGATAGGTTTAATTAAGAACAAATGTCTTTGAGCTCATCTGATTTTAACCAATCAAGGTTCAGATCAACCACAGGTAACACTCTGCTTGGACACCACCACCGAAGAATCCAAGAACATCAGAGTTGTCTCTCCATTTCTTATGTGTAATGATGTTTAAGCCATAATGCACTCTTTGCGCTGCAGTAACCCAAATGGCAACATGTTGTTAGTATACATGGCTTTCACATTACAGTACGTCGAGTCCACGCATACACAACATGGACAGCTTGAGTGGAAGTTGCACACAGTTCGGTGAGGACATCCACGAACACAAGTCAGTGATGAAAACTGCGAGTGCTATTCCAGGATACTGTATCCCCCTACGGTTCTCATTTCTCAAACTCATAATGCTTTAATGCAGCAACACAGCTACTGTATATAGGCCACCATTTTGCTGCTTCCTGTGGGGACCATTAGAGTAAATCTATCCATGTGCCAGTATGCTATATGCACAAGATATTCAAAAATGAAGGAAGTACCAAAGCAAAGATGAACGAACGATGAACATGAAGAATTAGGTAAAAAGAAAAAAAAAAACAGGGTGGAACATTTGGATATTTTTCACAAAATGTCATCCCTTCCGTGATGCTTAGTGGTAAAATAACTGCAGATTTTGTGTTTGATCATCTGCAGTAGAAAAAAAAAAACTGACATGTGACAAAGGTCCCGTTTCCAGAGTCAAACAAAGGACATCCTGGATACACGACGTGTATCTGAGCCACAAGGACGCCTCAGTGCATCCCTTTGAAGATTACATTTGGCTTGGAGACCATTTCTACAGGGGGAAAATGGCTGCTGTTTATCAGAAAGATAAAAGAGATGCAATGGTTGAGACTTACACGTCAAAGTGTGGCAAAGATTAGGTGTGTTCACAGATGGGATTTCTGTATTTTTATTGGCGTTGAGACAGAAAATTAGTTTTTATTTGCGCTTGGATAAACTGACGGCTGATTACATTCCTGCGGGGATATTGATGTATTAAAGCTCTCATTCTTCAATCACCTTTCAAAAATAATTATGAAGAACAACGTTACAAACAGCAGTTTCAATCCAAGGAGCTGTCAAATTCATATCATCCTTTTCATGGCATCCATAATTGTTTGTGTCTTCTAGATTTGATTTTCCCCACAGCGTACTTTGAATATCCTTACGTTCTTTTCATCAAGCTTTTAAGTGCTTGTGGTTAAGCTGCGATTTCAGCTGTATTACAAAACATCAACAAATTGAACACTCAAGCAAGTTTCAAGTCCGTTCAAGTTCATTGTGTACTGGAAACCAACAGCTTTTGGCTGCAAACAAATGAGAACTTAAAATACTTCTGTGTGTGTCGGATGTCGCTCCACATTCATTCGTACGAGCTGCCAGTTGCAAATCGACCTGTCTCACTTCTGACACGCAAAATCATGATGCACTCTAATGTGCAGCACGAGAGGGGGTGGGATTGCACTATATTCAGGCAATATGGATTGCATGCCTGCATGGTGAAATAATATGAGCAGCACAGTATATTTCTAAACTTGTGGAATACTTATTTTTAGCCCACTACCCACAGTACGTCCTGCAATTCATGCTTCCAACCCAGTCAGTGCTTTGTTCGCAGTGCTCCCGCCGCCCCATGCCTCATTTTCTGTTGTTACTGTAACCTCCATGTAAAGTTTCCAATAGCCTAATTGTACCTTGATAGTTACAAGCTTACCAAACCATTCATCTTCGTTCCGTCTTTCACAGATAATAAAAATAATCATTAGATGCAGCCCTAACTTCAAGTAAAGAGAGATTAATGGCCCGACCTCACAGGGCCACAGGTATACACCCTTCTCACGTCTCAGTTTGTACGTCCTTAATTCCTTTCCTCACCTCCTCTCCTCGCGTCTTAGCCCCTCCCGCCTGAGATGCGGAGAAGGCAACGAAAAGACAGCGGCAACATCTGTCCATTGTTGTGATGTAGCCTACCGCTGTATTTTATTATCTCTGTGACAGACGAGCATAAGATTGTTCGTGACAACTTATATACATTTACTTTCAATTCAATTCGCAATGTGGCATTATGTGACATAAGTAATTTCAAGGTTAATTGTCATGAAGCAGTGCGGTTAGATCAGTGCCTTATGAGGCGCTACACAAACAGTGAAGGGCAGAAAGTTTGAACGCACATACGATCACCTTATCAAAACAAAAAGAACATATGCAGAGTCCCGCTCCCACCATGGTTTGTATATTCCTATTTTATACAGTGCCAAAAAGTCTTCCGCGAAGGATACAACTGTGCATCCTCGCTCATAGCTCCTCTGGAATGCCTCCTCTCTCCTCGCTTCTCCCTCCAAGAGATGCATTTCCAGGTCACAGGCAAGAGGACGGAGGAAAGAGGAGACAAAGAGGCACAAAATAGAGAAATGCGAACAGCCCGTACAATCCTATTCTGTTTGTGTTATATTATTTATGTTATTTTATCATTTCTGTTCATACTATGGCTTCACAGGTTCACAAATGACAAATATTCTGGGCCTCTGTAAAGTGCATGAGGGGACAAAGAGTACAAGTTTAAAAGTGCCACAGTGCAACACATTAACAATCCATTGTGTGTATATGTATATGCTAAAATACTGTGTGAGCAACTTTCTCTGTCCTGATAAGGAGGCCAAGTGTAATACGTGTATGCTCTCATGGTGATTGTGCTTGCATAAGCTTTCAGTTTCACCAGGTGACTCCTCCAAAATATTAATACTGTACATCTAAAGAAGCCGAGGACGGGCTGAGGATCAGGCCAGTGCACATTACCGCTAATGATCTCTCTCAGCAAAATCGCACACACAGGAATATACACACACATGTACGTAGGAATGAACCCCAAGATCCCCACGTAAGCACGGGCCCACGGACAGGACTGAGCATTTCCACACAGAAATACTGCGGAAAAACAGCGCATGTTGACATGCATACACGCATGCACTGATTAAAAACAATGCAATGCTTCTGTGGCACCAGCACCGGTGGGTGCATTAACATATCCTTCCCTAGCAGCAGTGTGGAGCCAGTTTTTCACTGGGCGTTAATGAGGGGGGGGGGGGGGGGGGGGGGGAGGGG
>JBBPCS010001802.1:0-14476 GCA_037974645.1 Hollardia meadi
TCTCTCCACATATCCTCGGTGGGAGGGACTAAGATGCAAGGAAAAGATGCAAGTGAGGGAAACGTGGATGCAATTTAGGCGAAATGGGAAGCAGCCATAGTATCTCAACTGTGTTATATTCCACTTCGCCTTTCTCATAATACCCAAGAGGAATAAACAACAAAAGGCTCATAATAGTTTCAGTGGGCTGATGACAACATGGTTACATTCTCCAAGTGTGACTCACTGGTTATTATAACAGGATGGAGAATTCCTTTCTTAACTGAAACACTAAAGTACTCCAACCTGCTTTTGGTTGATGGGACAGAATGAGCTCATGAGCTTCTACCTTCACTCTAACAACTGGTAGGATGACACACTGGTTACTGCATCATCAAAGCATTCTGCATAACATCATGTCTTGCTAAAAAAAAAAAAGAAGTTATACCTTATAATATAATTTCACAAACGCAACAATGGTTAAGACAGTCATGTCATCAGTAATGCAAATTCTACTTTTTCAAAAACTGAAGGCCACATTTCCCATGCATCCCTTTGGTTCTCATGCTGTGAAAGCTTCCTGCTGCCTAGTAAGATTTCCTGACAAATCCTGCCTGGTGTCTGTGCCCAAATGTTACACTGTTTACTAAAGTTGTAACACAAGACTACTTTCTGTATCTGTTGAACAACAATATCTGTGTTAATATCTGATTTACACCAGAAATTGTTGGACATAGTCTAGACTGCTTTATTTTCTTTGTGTTGGAATTTTTTTTGCCATTTATACTCCTTATACCATATACTGTAGGCATGAGTTTAGCAGAACACTCAATAATAACAATATTTTACCCAAATACCTAAATTAATCAAATGATAAGAAGCCTGTTTTTGAAACCCACCTCCAAAAAAAATAAATAAGTAAAGCCCAATTAAAGTTGGTCTGAAGTGTCACTGAAAAAGGACAAGGAGAGAAAGAAAAACTCCAGAATAATTGATTTGGCCTTTTTAAATTGAGGTTTTGCATGCAAATGGAGGTGGTCCAAATGAAAATAAAGTTTGTTTGGTCTCAACATTCAAATTAAGTTTAAACTTATTTTTAGATTGTTTTTATATTGACTTTCCTTTTATATAAGGAAAGTCAACTTATACTAAATACAGTCATCAGTCATTATTGGGAAAATATTTTGCTTTTGATTTTGTTCATTCTTGTGTCATGCAAGTCCCCCAAAATGTATGGAAGTGAAATACAAAATCACTGGAGAACCCCTTTAATGTGAGTAGGATTAAAAGCCTTTTTGGGTTAATAGATTTTTTTGTTGCACAGGGGCATCAAGGGTTAATAGAAACAGAATTAGAGCATGGCAGTGGATGTAGGATAAGTTACATTTTCATTGCTGTATGTATACTTACAGCTTTCTTCCTCTGATATTCCATTAAAATGTTACTGATCCGCTCCTTCTCCTGAAACAAAATTAGCATGTTACTGGACATAGTTATAATATGTGTATCCACTTGTGTTCCTGTGTGTGTGTGTGTGTGTGTGTGTGTGTGTGTGTGTGTGTGTGTAGTGAGAGTTGTACCATTTGGCTGGAAGGCCGGGGGGGAAGGTTCCGCATAATTTCGTCCATCTCTTCAAACTTCTTGGCCATGGCCTGAACCTCCGCGTGAAGCTCCTTGTACTCAGCGTACTGGTCATTGAACACAGCCTTGTACTGGTCCCTCTCCTCGTCTGAGCGGATGCTGGGATACTTCCTGTGGAAACGGGACAGGAGACAATATATTTTCTTGGGCTGCTGGCTACATTCACACTACAGCTGAATGTGTCTCTGTCTCCTAGCAGCAGGTGCTAAGGATGACAATATCAATCTGTCCGTACAACATAACTACTGGTCAGATTCCCACAACATCTGCTGTTTCCTAAACAAATATTATAAGAGAGGACATTAAGAGATCCCTACCAATGTAAGTAATGGGCGACAGCATCCACAGTCCTCATTCTACGTAAAAATGCTTTCAAAACTTTATGTGGCTTTAATATGAGACTTCAGTCAAAATTAAACAAATAGAAGGTGTATTTTTCAAAGCTAGAATCTCTAGAACAAAATTCCTGCTTTGTTTTTGGTATCAAAACAGGCTCTAATTTTGGACAATATCTAAGTGCATTTTGGACTGTGAATTCTGTCCCTCACCACTTACTGTACATTGTAAGCACATTAAGGGGGGACCTCTTAGTGGCCAGTATGAACAGGAGGAATGATTACAGCAAGTAAAACCTGCTTCAGTGTACAGGCTGATTATTGATTTAGGACAAGAAAATTTGACTAAAACTGCCTTTAAAACCAGATCAACTCCAATAAAATCTGATTTCTTGGGCATGAATATTGATATAGATAGAATATTGCTAGATTGGGATAGTTTTGAAGTAAAAAAAGAAAAACTACATCCTCAAGGAAGTATAAGGCTGGCAATATACTGTATATATTTTTTACAGTCCACAAATCCCATTAAAAGGTCCAAATCAACAATGTGTTGTCCATCCATCCACACTTTCCGTCTGCGACATTCAACCATTGGTCTGTATAGATTTTGGCCTTTAAAAACGCCTCACAAAAATGTAGTTTCTTTCAAGGCCCATTAATTTCCCAATGGTCACTGTAGTTTTTTAGCAAAAGTTACAAGTCAAATCAGACATGAGCCTACACATCGTCATATTTTTGTAACTACTTATAATGTAGTATACATGGTGAAAATATTAAATTGATTGTTAAAAGTAGCTGGGCCATCATGGAGAGTGACACCCTGAGAGGCAAGCTTATGCGTTCATATCTTCCAGCAGATGGATACTTGGTTAACTAAACCAGCTGGCACTTTCAAGTGTATGCATTGCTCTCACTGTGACAATGTTGTGCTTGTGCTGTTGTGTGTTTCTTGATGTTCACAGAAATAGAACTTCAATGTGATTTCATCAACTGTAACACTACTTTTGTAATATATCGTCTGTCTTGTGCATGCATGGAAGGTTTTTTCTACATTGGCTGTACTAAAAGATGCAGGAGGGATCACCTCACTGAGCATAAATATGCCATTAGTACTAGGAATCGTGTTTACCCCATGGTTAGACATTTTAGCTAATATCATAATGCTAATGATTCTTTATTGCACATAAAGGGCATTGAGCGCAGTAACCTTTTGGTCAGGGCAGGAGACAAAAAATACAAAAACTCAACCAGAGGGAAGCTTTCTGGATCCATAGACTGGATGCGTTTAAGTATCCTGATCTCAATGAGGATATAGATTTGACATGTTTTTTTTCTGTATAAACTCCCCCTTGGCTCATTGCCTATTATAGTAAATTTATGGTTGTCAAAATGTTTGTGTGCATATTAATGTTACTGTGGATTCTCATCTTGTTTGTTGTCATTGTTTAATTATTTTTAATTTGTTTATCACCTGTCTTGTTCTGATCTGGGTCATGTCATTGCCTCCCATTGGCTGTTGCTACTATACAAGTGTGGCTACACAACTGTTGTTAGTTATTTTTTGGAGCCCCAATGAAGACCTAGTGGTCAAAACATGTGTGCTTTTTTTATGATTTAGCCACAATAATAAAGGCTTTTTAATATTTTTCCTTCATTGTGTGACACATTCTCTTAAATTTGGAGCCCCTGGGTTGCTGTCTTGTTTTTTGAAACTACAGTAAATATTCACATGGAACACACTTCGTATTCGAGGGGCTAACCTTCAGCATTCCTCTCCAGGATGTCTGAAAACAGCAGCATATTTCTGGAAAATAGGACTAGGAAGGTAATACTCACGCAACATAGTCAGCTATAACAAGAGGTTTAGGGATGTGTCCAGCTGGTATGTGCCCTCGGAGGATCTCTGGCTCCATCTTCATCAGAGAGACAGAGGTAGAGTTTGAAGCGTCCATGATGTCTGGCTGGATGGTGGGGAGAGGAGTCTGCTCTGAGGTCCTGGAGGATGGACCCAGCTACAGTACATAGGCATGTGTTCAGTTTAAGTGAACTGTGTGCAATTCAATGTCCGCAAGAACATAAAAAAAATTATGCTTGATACTTACTATAGACAGTGGGACCGATGATCCTGTAGTGTTCATCTAGGTTTATTGTGATGGAAAGAAGAGATGAGGAGTGATTCATTAAGTGTTCACAGTCCAACATACTACAAGTCACTATACTTTAGTTTCAACTGTCTGCAATTTAATCTATTCTATGTTTAAGAAAATGGTCTAAAACGTGCAAAGAAATAAAACGCAGCATCTGATTAAACCGCCTAGCGTCAAGTAATGTCATACGTGTTATTTTAGCAATTTATGGCTATGTTTATGTCTCAGCATGTGGATTCTTCACTGTCCTCAGCTGATTGGGTGGCTTATCTAAATGTGGAGGGGGTCATGCATTTGGTTGTGTGCATGCGTGTGTCCATGTCTGAAGCTGAGCTTGCAGACTACAGGACCCATCAGCCTGGTACTTTTTGTGCACATTTGTGACTGTATGCCCAAGGACCTCTTGTGGATATGGTGATTCACTATTTTTGAAAAACCTATTTTACTGACTGCTCTTTTTTTACACTGCTATTGTCTTCGGAAACCTCTTATCCGGTCGGTAGGAGCCGCAGGTGATCAACAACAGCTTCAGTCTTAAATCTTGTTTCCGCTATGGACAACGTAACAAAAGGCATTTCCAGACATTGGCTAGGCTAAAAACAAAGCTTACCGAGTCTGTAGCAGGCCACATGTTTCATTCCATGCAGACACTACAACAAACTATTTAACAATTCAGTAACCCGTATGTTTGATTATTGAATTATAGAGAATATTAAGTAGGGTAAGGGTTGGAGTCAGGCATTTAGTTGTGATGGTTAGGGTTGGGGAAAGCATGATGTCCATAAAGTTCCTCACAAGTATACTATGACAAACGTGTGTGTGTGCTTGTACTTGTACTTGTTACATAGTGAGGACTGAAACAAGTTTTCAACCCTCAAAGTGAGGACATTTTGGCTTCAAAGGGCTGTATAAAGGGTTAGGTTAGAATTAGGTTTCGGTTAAGGTTAGTGTGTCAGACCTCCTGTGCTAGCCCCTCCTTTCTCATCCTGGCTGCTTCGTGCCTCCACAGCTTCAGACACACTCCCGCACTGATGAAGTAGAGCACCATGGTGATGAAGAGGAAGATGATGGCTGCCGTCTGGCCAGCCTCTGTGCGACAAAATGCTCCGTTTATTCCGTTATTGAAGACCGGTATGTTGCACATCCCTCCTCGAGTGGTGTCCCTCACGTACACAACCCCAGCTGCCAAATAAAGCACTGCCAAGACCAGGTTGATGGAACACTCTGTGAGGGGCCACCAAGAAGAGTCCAGAAGGATGGCTCTGTAATATATGGTCATCCCAAGAACGACCAGAATAACAGTCACTATCCATGCGAGACCAGCCACCACCAGGACAAAAGGTGTCTTGGGGCCTGTGTAGTAACTACCTCCATATCCATATGCACCAGCACCTCCACCAAGTCCTCCAAACAGCTGCGGCTGGGAGTATCCATACATATTGAACCACTCGTTGTCTTTGTGAACATAAGCACAGACGCAGGCGAACACAGCAGCTCCCAGCAGCAGCTCGACACAGCCCAGTATCCTCAGCAGGCCAGCCCATGACTTCATGTAGGCGTAGCGTTGATGGTACTCCTCCACCCTCTCCTGGTAGGTCAGGGCTGAGAGATTAGTGGGCACTGCGGATGCAGAGTCGAGGGCTTCAGCACCCAGCAGCAGCCCATCTCGCTCCTTCTCAGAGTTGTAACTGCCCCCAGAGCCGCCGTAGGGGTCCCGATAGGAGCCAGGAAGGGACGGAGATGGAGGGGCGGAGTGGGGAGGTGAGCAGGGGACTCCCGTTGAGGTGTGGCAGTTGCCGCTCTTCCTGGACGAGGGCGCAGGGGAATGAGGGGCAGGCGGAGGTGGTGGAGGAGGGGGGATGGACCAACCCTTGCTGCCACGGTTACTGCTGTTGCCACGGAAGAAGTTCTTGACAGAGTCAGGGATGAAGCGGTGCACTGGTTTAATGTCCATGGCGTCACAATCTGCCTCCATTGGCTCATCATCGCTGGGGGGGTAGAAGGATTCAGGCCCAACAGCTGGCTGTTCAGGTAGGGGGGGTGGGGGAAGGGGATCTAAGCTTATGGCCGGCACTGTTCCGGGCAAGGGCGCCGGGGGCAGAGGGAAATCTGAGTCCCGGGATAAAGACCCCACAGGGACCTGGTCATAGTGTGGAATCTCCCGCACCCGGTCAAACCTGGTGACAGAACCAACTCCTCCTGAAGACATCCGGACCTGGACTCTGTGCTCGCTGTAGAGAGAAAGGCAGAGGACTAAAACAGTGTGCTGTCAACTGGCGGACCTACAGTGGCTTTACAGGATGATTCCATTGTACTAAAATTTAGGCCTGTAGCTTCAGATTTAATTTTTATGTTATGATAACGCTGTACACACCAAAACAAATTTTGAGATCTAGGAACAAGGCTACATTACTACAACAAAGTCTGGTCACACAGGTTGTAAGCAAGACATCATTTTATGCCGAATATCAGCCTAATATGGGAAACACAAATGACAAAGGTGCCCTCAGATGGAACATTAAAGTTGGTCTATGTACATCTGCATTGTCTTCACTTATCATTGTGGTACTAAACTCTCCTGATTATGTGTTTCTCTGATATACACTACCTTTTCTATTGCTACAATATTTCTTTCCTGCAACAGTTTGGCTTTCTTTTTGTCTCTGTTTGAGCCAGTTTCCTTTTATATCATCATTCTAAACCCAACCCTATTTGTATGTTGATATAATAAACATTTTACAAATATAACACCACTTCTTAAAAACATAATTCATACAGATATTTGAAAAAAAAACAACAATATTTTAGTAAGAAGATGTTAGGATTTTTTTTTACAGATGTTGGGTAAATACTTGTGTCTGATTGGCTATTCCTGCATACATACTGTACATGTGAACAGAATCATTGACCATTCACTTCCAATGTACTGGGGTGAAACCAGAAATCACAGATATCTCAAAACCTGGTTAAATAAAACAAAAACTATCTGCATGAGCAGTAGAGCTGCTACAATTAGTCGATTAAAAAAAAATTAGTTGAAAACTATTCTGATAATTGATTAATCATTTCAGTCACTTTTCAAGCAAAAATGTCAAACATTTGCTGGTTCTAGCTTTTTAAATGTAAGGATTTGCTGCTTTTCTTGGTCATTTATGATAGTAAATGAGGAGTCTTTGGGTTTTAGACAATCAAAAGAAGTGATTTGAAGATGTCACTTTGATGAGATTATTTTTTGTTTTGCATTTTATAAACAATTAATCATTTAAGCATGAAAAACAATCACTAGATTAATCGATAATGAAAATAATAATTCGTGGCAGCACAGATATCATTAGAGGTAGGTGAGTTAATATGTTTTTATTGGCCTAACAAGATGCAGTATTAACATCCTGAGTCAATTTCTGCAGTTCAGGATTTCACAAAGAAATTGGTTAAAATTGAATCTTAAAAGCCAAGACATCCTTCCATCAATCTCCTAAAGTGTCAAAAAGTGGAACTGATGAGCTAGAAACACCCTCTGTCATTCAGCAGACATTCATGGCTTTGCAGTAGAGTTGGATCAGTGTTAGCATGGCTGGCTTGAGTCAGCTGTAGTGTAGAGGGACTGACTCTCAGCCAGAGTGACACACATTCACAAACTGCCTTTAGCTGCGCAGTTTCAAATATTCTACTGGAAACATGAGAGTCTGACTCTACAGCTGACAAAATGAGTTGCTTCGGTCATGTGTGTCACTCTTATGTTACTATTTGGGTGAATTGACGCATGTCTCTGACCACACACTGCTCCTCAGATGCTTCAGTGTTATGACAGTCCGATTAGCATGGCTTTGCTCACTTGTGTCTTTTTTATTTATTACCTTAGTTTAATGAAAGTTCAATAGTGTTTTAATTAGAAAAAACCTAAAACCCTAAGATATCAAAGAAAAGCAGCAAATCATCACTGGTTTAATCAACTTAATCAGCTCTGAACAGTAACCTAATATTCCCTCCAGGTTACACATTTATTTCTGGTGGTCAGTGAGGGGCTGCAAACAGTGCTGAGCAGCAACAGTTGAATTCACAAGGTAGCGATTGTACATGAATGCACCATACTTCTCAATCAATGTGCACTTTCAACTGCATTTCCACAACTTTGAACATAGCAGTTCAAATGTGTAAGCCAAGACACACCAAATCTGTAGAAACCGCTGCAAGCAACTTTATGGAATAAATGTAATCTTCAGTTCAATGGCAAGCCTGTGAACGATTTATAGGGACCCCAGAAAAATGATGGGGAACTAATCTTACTATGGCTGAACTAAGACTGAACACGAAATGATCATAATTAGGTAATGTCTAGTCTGTTTAGTTTTTCAAAATGAAGTTTCACAAAATGTCAAAAAAAAATTGTGATTATTCCAATTCACTGGTTGTTCCAAGTGCTTTAAATTTCTAGAAATATGTTGACAGAATAACAAATCATGGCAGAGATTTCCATTTGTTTTAAGATAAGATTTCAGGAGTCAGTAATAGACAAAATGACTGAAATTTTTTATATATGAATTCGTAGTTAGTACAGAGGATGGGACCCCCGATTGTAAAGGTGAGCAAAGATTTATTAACAATTTAATAACCAGATTATTAAAGGGATAAGAAAGAAAGAAAAAGTATTTCTGTTTGACAAAATTAGCCAATTATTTTTATCCTGATTATTCTACTGTTTCAATACTGGATATCATACCTTAAAATCATTCCAATTAAACAATCTAAGAAGGAAAAATCACTCTTTGAATCATGAGTCGCATTAGTTTAAGAGGTCACCCAAAAACAGTAGGCTTACATCATTATCAGATAGGTTAGTAGGCTATGTTAGCATAGCCTACAGGTGTATGGGACTAAGATCGACGTGGGTCGAGGATATGGAGTGTTAAATCTTAATAGCACCGTCTAACACATATAATTGTTAATAAAAGTAAGAAACGTTGGCAGGTATATGTTGACTACAGTTCAACAACGTGTCCAACTATTTACTGAAGTTGTATAAAGTCTGATGACTGGTTTACAGGTGTCAGCATGGAACCACTTCCAGTGTAAACCGGTAGAATTGCTTAAAATAAATACAAACAAATCGCTGCAATTAATATTTAGGCGCACAGCAGAGGCGACATGTCTGTTTTACATGTTAAAATCTATATTCCTGTCATTAAAAGCGAAAATTAATGACAACGATTTCGATATTTGGACGCTGACCTACCTTTTAACGCTTCTCCGTCTATTTTTCTCAGTCAAACAGGCAGCACCATCCTGTTTGTCACCCTCCCTTTGTTCTCCCGCACTCTCATACTGATCCCAGGTCAGGTATCACTATGAACTCCGGGTTGACTGAGCATAATTAGCAGGATAGAAACCTGATCCCAGATCACGGCCGCAGTGAAACTCACCTGGCCAGTCTGACCAGCCTCACGATGCGCTCACTGCCTTCCTCCGACTTCCCACTTTCCAATCCTTAAAACAAGACGCGCCTGTCACTACCCGCCGGTCGCCGAACGATGTGAGTCGCGCATGCGTGAGCGCGTCCGTCATATTGGAGAGGGAGCTACTGCAACACCACGTAAACCACACGCAGAACTTTGTTTGAATTTATTTGTTAAGTTTAAATGTTAATAATGATTAGGATTAAATGTTTCAGACAATTGTGTCCAAATATTTGCACTGTACACAATAACAGCAGTATGAGCATTAAAGGCTATGCTACGACATGCAACCACACACCGCTGAGTGAAATAGTCATTAGCAAACGTAATCATTATCACAACATGTCAAACTCAGTAGAGCACATACCTCCACCAAGGCCCAAAAGCCCTCTTATTTAAGCCTTCAGACCAACTGCAGCAACTGGTGACACTCTGTTAGTACCTTACTGAATCCTTATTAATTTAGATTATATTATATTATATTAGATTAGACTTTATTGTCCCAGAGGGAGATTTGTTTTCACAGCCCGCTACACATTGGTGGTAGTTGCAGGTTTCTAGCACCATTTGTTACGTACAGCAGCCAGGAAAAGACTACTCCCTATGAAAACACGTTTAAATCCGCTAGATTTTTATTTGGATCCGCAATAAACTGTACACACTCATGGATAAGAGCCCTCTAAATATGCCAGATTTAAAAAAAAAAATCAAGATCCATGCATTATTCCCTGGAAAATTAATGAAAATGTCGAAAAATCTATCTCGCAATGTTAAAGAAAGAGATAAAAAATTCCTGGATCCACCCCTTTATAATAATAATAATAATAATAATAAACTTTATTTATATAGCACCTTTAAAAACAGAGTTTACAAAGTGCTTTGACAGACAAAGCAAAACAGGATACTCAGAAGGTAAAAATAACAACAGAGAGCCAGGCACTGAGGCCAAACAAGGGCATGACAAAGAGCGATAGGCAATAGAAAACATGTCAGTATATATAAATCTGCGCCAAAATTTAACGGGTTCTTCCTTGGCCCATGCCCCATCTTTCCACCAAGTGGAATAAACATGTTTACAGCCTGGTACAAAAAACGGTTTTGGTCTCTATAGCTAATTTCCCTGTTCATGACAACTGTACAGGGGGTGAATTTTTTATAACTCACCTGTTTAAATTATATTAAGGCTCAAAGTTATGCATAATTAAGGGAGTGGCCGCTTGAGTGACAGGTTGATACCGTCCACAGCAGCTAGCTGTCTGCTCAGCGTCACCTCAGCTAAACCGAGTCACTGAACTTGACCTCTCGGCCCTGTTTGTGGTGTTGGTGCCTTTTGGACAATTTTTCATTCAAACATCGGACAGATAATATGGCTTGCTTTACAGTTAATTGTACAAACAGACCGTCCAATATGTCTGTGCTCCACTTTTTTTGGTAAGTGAAATTCTAGTATTATTTTATTTATAAGTTAGCACTAATTAGCTTGTTAGCTTACCTCGTTAACTAGCTAATTAGCCAGCTAATGCATTAGCCTTGGGTTAGCCTTCAAACAAGAAGCCCTGCTGTGCTATCGGTGCCTAACGGGAGTGTATGCTCGCCACAGTTATTAAACCGGCACCGAAGTCAAAACATAATAGAGAAGTGTTATGATGTGTTCAGACAAAACGCGAAGAGAATTTTTCGCGCAAGTAGATTACATACAAAGTCAATGCAAAGACGTGAATAGGCGGGAATTCGCGCCGGGTGATGCGAATGACGCTATTGACGCGGTGCGTTTGATGCGAAGACGCGAAATTCGTCTTGCGAAAGCCTATCAGCGTTGAGATTCTCTAGACATCACTGACGTCCGCGTCTGACATCCTGACGTTGAATCAGAAATGGAGGACAAAATCATAGTAGCTGTGTGTGGGCACTAGAGTGTGGATACCCGACCCGACGGATAAGAATTTAGACGTCATGTTCGGGTTCGGACCAGGCTCGGTTAGTAGCTACTGTCTCAGACTCGTCGGGTTCGGTCAGAAAAATGTGGCCCGAGTCCGCACTCTAGTGGGCACCTGGAGCTGTATGATACAACATGTTTTATGTACAGAAGTGGGTGGGTTGATTTTACTCAAGTAAAAATAAATGATCCCGCGATCAAACTGACGCGAGTAAAGCGACACAGCGCGAAAATTCACGTTTGGTATGAACACAGCATTAGACTCAGCCTCATTGACTGTATATAAAGATGGACGACATGAGAGCTCCCTAAAAGTGAAGCCAAAACATCTTGATCGCCCCCTGGTGGTGGGCTGCAGTATAGGTCATAGACCCCTCCTCCTCAATGATATCAGGTAGGTCATTGGCTAAACTAAAAACTCAAAGTACACCTTAAATACATTTTCCCCCAAAGATGGTTTCTGTCGTTTTAAGTAGTTATCACGTTGATTAATGTTCAAGGGTTCATTTTTAGTTCAGTTCAGTTCAGTTTTAATTAGTTATTTATTGCTATATAAACGGGGTGAAACGTCATGATTGACAGCTGAGCCCTGCTTGCGATTGGACGGGTGGGTGTATGGGTCGGAACTTGATACCCAGTCACTACTGCGCCATCTCTGGCTCCGAATGACATCATCGGTGCAAGATGGCAGCACCCATATCCAGGATATTTTGGCTACATGTTATGTCAATATATTGTAGGCTTACTGTATGGTGTTGAATCTTTTTTATGAATGAATGGTGGTCAATGTGGGACTGCATGAAAGCATCAATTTGTATATGCTAGAGAAATCATATTTGGTTCTTATATTCCCTCTGGCCATGTGCTCGACATATTGAAACATGTTACCAACATCGCCACCATGTGGTCAGTTTATTAATGTATCATTTATGGACCAGAGCTCTTCTTCTGTGAGCAGTATTTTTCCTCACCTCTGCTAATCAGAACTAGAAACTTAATAATATGAAAATTATATATAATAATATATATTATATATGCTTTGATATTTGAAATATTTAGTAGCTTATTTAATGATTTTTAATTAAGTATAAATTACAGCATTTCACACTACGGTTCACAGTTTTTAACTATTATCACCAATGGTGAAACTGATGTACAGTTTCGTAAATCTACTTAGCCATTAGTACAGTTACTGGAAAGCTACAGTGAGGACTCTGTCCAGATTTCAGATGCGTTAATTTCTAGGCTAATAATTTTTGACTCTAGGCTATAATAACGTGTTTTTGTTTCATGATAGTATTTGCCTGAAGCTTCATACTGTGGTAATTGAATACTTTAATGAATAATAAATTAGGCCTATATTGATTTGGTGTACTAAATTGGAAGAGAAGCACATGACATTAAAATATATTTTTTTACACTTTTAGCGGAGTCCAGGTAATTTGTATTCAGGACTACTTACTCTTCAGGCACATACTGTATAACATGAATAAGCTATGGCATTTTAGAGGAAATGTCATTGGAGAACAGGAAAATGTAATCATATTTGACAACACATTTCTACTCAAAATAGGCTATAGTTCAAGCCACGTATATTTTGGGAATTATACTGCCCAGACTACATGCAACACGAACCATTTACTCTGCATTCTAGTGTAATCCAGTGTGAAAGTCCCTTCCAGACAACAGATTGAGGCAATGTAAACAATTTCTTCTGTGACCAAATTCTACTGTGCCTTTTTGAAGAAATACAAGTCCAGTGCTGACATGCAAAATAGAGCTTCTCATTTTTGACCTACAATTAAAACAATTTTTAAATGAACTGTTTGAGCGCAATGAATCAGTCAAAACACATACATCAAGTGCCAGTCCTTCATTGGCTTCTGTTATCATTGACCAGGTTTCTTCACCTCACCTCACTGCATACAATGCAGCTCAACATCTATCCCACAGCTGTGCAGCTTCTCAACACTGATATGCACCATATATCACAGTGTTTCAGTAAAATATTACAATAATTGTAATGTTTATGATTGTAATATTATGATAAAGGCCTAATAATTATTTGATTGTAATATAATCAAATAATGATTAGGTCTATATCATATTCACAGTGATGGAGGAAATATTCACATCCTTTACTGAAGTAATACCACACTGAAATGAAGAGTAAAAAAAGTTAAAGTCCAGCACTGAAAATGTAAGGATATTTAGTTTAGTTTTAATTAGTTATTTATTGCTATAAAAACAGGGTGAAATGTCATGATTGACAGCTGAGCCCTGCTTGCGATTGGGTGGGCGGGTGTATGGACAGGAACTTGATATCGCAACTCCACTGCCCAGTCACGACTGCGCAGACTCTGGCTCCAAATTTCATCACCAGCGCAAGATGGCAGCACTCGTATCCAAGATATTTTGGCTTCATTTTTGAACAGTGGGAGGAAGTGCAGACGTGTCATCCATCTTTAAGTCAATGGTGTACACAAACAAGGCATTTAATGGTTGATGTACAGAATATTTCTTAAGTGTTGTATCCTGCTCACACAGGATATAACACTTAAAACGATGCAAGTGATATAAAGTGATATACTGTTTGGTTCCCTGCAAAGACCCTTTGCAACGATCTAAACAGTAAATACAGATTTGTCAAACTGTAACAGATTTGTGGTGGCTGCTAGCCTCATCATGATCCCAGCTAAAGGTCATAGTATCTTTTTATCTGACTATCGCTGGTTCTTATATACACTGTACAGTAGCACTGCTTTAGTTTAGTCGTAACAGGGGCGTAGATTTGACTTGAAAGTTGGTAGGGACACATGGGGTGAAATGTGCTAAGGTGTGCCAATGTGCCAACAATTAAAGCAATACATCACAGGGTCTTAGTTCTATTCTAAATGTTTCTAAATATATTCTGAATAACGTTATTTCATAGGATCTAATTTATCAGATTTACTTACTTGTCGAGATCAATAATAGTATAAT
>JBBPCS010001803.1:0-14476 GCA_037974645.1 Hollardia meadi
CCCCCCCCCCCCCCCCCCCCCCACACACACACACACACACCAAAAACAAACAAACAAACAAACAAAAAAAACAACAACATATTTTAACAAAGCAAATGTTACAAGGGAGATACAACTACTGTGTCAATAAACTGATATATTTGACTGACTGGAGTGGCATCCTCCTCTTTCCCTGTGGTGGACCGAGCCACGCGTTACTGATAACAGCAAGACCTTCATGTGTGTGAACCGTGCTAAATGTGAAAGTCTCACATTGCTTATACTGGATATCAAACAGCAAGTTCCCTCACATCCTGAATGATTGAAGCAACATATGCATCGCCCTGCGCGCCTGATAAGCAACAAGAAAAAGAAGCATCCGGATATAGCACGTACATCAGAATGCACACTCATCTACACACACACACAGACACACACACAATGAACAAACATCCAAGCAACGTTAAATGTTAAAAGCGGTGTAGACACACTAACAGATACACACCCGCAGAGGCAGGCAGGTTTTGCAGCACATCACAGGGTCAGTGGCACACATCGGCATGGATTATCACATTGTCACACTCCGCCTCACGCCAACGGATAACAAGCTGTACAGAGACGTCCACTGGGGGAGGAGGAAGGAGGCAGCAAAAGAGAAGACTTGGAGGAAAGCAAGAGAGGAAGAAGAAACGAACAACACACACATTGTTTTATGCTCCCAGTGTGTGTTGTGTTCTTTGTAGCCTGTATTTTTTTTGTGTGTCTTTTTTTCTGTGTGTGCGCGAATGTTAGCATTCAACATCACCTACCTATAATGTATCTTTCATCATGCTTGTGTGTTTGCTCATTGTGAGTGTAAATGGAAGAGAATATGAAGCTTATTATGATCTGTGCTGTTGTTCCTGTGCAGGCCGTGCTGAATGAATATTACATGGAACATACCTTCAGTTTTTAACAGCTAATGCCATGGGATTCATGCAATATTCAACACAGCCTGTCAAAGGGGATGGAATACACTTTTCCAACTTGTGTGTAGCATCTCTATTGATACTCACATAAACACACATAGATGCAGATAACTGGGAATGCCAGCACACAGACTAACCACACAACACACACACCCACCCACCCACAGGCTCTTTTATCAAAAGGAAAATAGTTGTGTTTCCAGCTGTGGAGCAGTCTCTAATATGGACCAGAGGGGCCAGAGCAGCACCTAACATGAATGCTACTGTAGTGCAGTTTACAGCCAGGATTACACTAATGTATTGGGCTACAAGTTTAAAGGCACTACACTGGCTGTCTGTGGGGAACTCTTAAAGCTACAGAGCAACAAGAGGGAACTGAGGCTTTATTTGTGACAGGCCTGTAATTCTAAACCCTTCTGTTTTACAATGCTGTTTTATCACAGTGAGAAGCAGTGTTGAGGACCACCTAAACCAAGACCATTCATAACAAGAGTATAGCAAGACCAAGACAAGCCCAAGACTTTAAGGGGTTGAGACCAAGTTTAGACCAAGACTAAGGCCATGCAATGCAGTGCGAGACCGAGTTAAGATCAGGACCAGACTAGTGTGAGTCCCACACTGCATTACACACTGCCCCATCTCATCCAGATACACAAGGTACCCTTTAGCACTTATAAAATAAGTCATTGAGCTGGAGTTTGTTTCCAATAATCTTGCTAGCTTAATTGACATCTTGAGTCAGTTTGTTCTTTTGTTTCACTGCTAGATTTCCATACCATGAGATGATGTTAAATAAAACACACTCTCATTTAGAGATTTATAAAAAATGGACAGGGTGCGCTGGCACAACATTATTGTGAAAGGTGACTTTGTTGTCTATTCATTTCCAGATATTCGAAGTTGGTGACCTACTCCGCTTCCTGGCCCCTCATTGGTTTGTAGGTATGACTTGTGTTGCCTGCTCTCCTATTCCCTCCCATGCACAGCTCGTTGGTCTTTGTGACATCCAGGTCTAAGAAGCAGTAATCAAACCAGGTGGTAAGGCTGTTTATGTATTGGCATCAGGAGGTACTGTTCGTATCCTGCAGACAGACAACCAGGGCCATATCGTCTGCATACTTGGTGAGGTACAGGTAACTGCTGTTGCACTGCACTTCATTTGTGTATATTGAGAATAGCAGCAGGAATAGTACACATCTCTGAGGGACACCTGTATTCAGTAGAAGGGTGTTGTTAGACATGTTCTTAGGAATTCCCTCACCCGAAGGACCAGGTTGCTGCTCACATTCAGGTCACACAGGAGCTTTAAGAGAAGGTGGGGCTGAACTGTATTATTTATTCCTCTTCATTCATCTTCCATTGCCATAGACATATTCAAAAATTAGCACATTTAAATTACTGTGCTGCATGCTTGTGGAAAGGCAAAATAGCTCTTTTCATATAAGTGGAGGCGCATTATTCAGTCTACACTCTCTCCTATCACATCTCTACTTCTGTCACCCAAGTGTTGCATTGATGTAACCTAACACTATATGTACATAGCTTTATGTGGACCAGAGGGCCATGTTAGCAAAGCTACTAAATAATACCCTTTAGCTTTGTGTACCTACTCATATTGAAATGTATCTCACAATACTGCAAGAATCCAGGTAAATATAAAAACCATACAATGGTTACGACAAAGCAAAGATGGGGCATAGAGGTGTACCAACCTCTCCATCAGAACAGCATATATCTCTCTCTCACACACACACATGAAACCATCAGTCTGTCCTTCATTGGTTCCTTTTCTTTGAGTTGTTTTCTGATAGAAAGAGACTGGGAGAATATCTCATTCACTGTTTCTCTCCCTCTCTGTCGTTCTTCGTTAGCAGAGCAGATGGTGTGAGTGAGCAGGCCGGTCATTTCTAAATCAATAGCTGGGCACATGGGAGTCACTGTGTGTATTTGGAAAAAAGCCAATACACACACACGCGCGCGCGCGCACACACACACACGGAGAGAGAGAGAAAGGCATTTCCAAGTGTACACACACTGTTCACGATACGATGCACACAAAAACACACAAGAACCACCAGAAAACCTCACAAATGCAGAAATACACATTCATACAGCACTCACATCCACAGATACATGCACACAAGTATAGTATATTATTCCTGCACACATACACACACACACACACACACACACACACCAAATGTGGGTAGAAGAAGCGAGGGAAGGAGATGGAGAGTAAACCAATAGCCCTGCAGCTTATTTCTGCAGACAAGCTGTTGTTTAATATGACTGCAGCAGACGTCGGCCCCACGACAATCATTTAAACCTTCAGAGTCTGCTAGACTGGAGGAGAAGTACCCCCACACACACCCCCACCACTCCTCCTTCCTTCTCTCCATCCCTCACACCTTCCTTACTCTCTGTCAGTGAACAGCAGCAGAAGCTGGAGGTGGTGGAAACATATTAATGCTTCATTAAAGTCATAATCCACAACCTGTTGTTGCCCGGTTCTATTGTGAAGTGATGTCAGTACAACATGAGGCGAAAGAACAGACAATGACAATTCTAAAGCCTTCTGTGGTTTCACTCTCAGCTCCAGATGCTGCCGATTTGTTGGCAACATGTCGTGCTAAAGTTTCTGTTTTGCAGCTATCACAGACACAGCGCTCTCTCTTTGTTGTTTGGCTTGATTCAGATTTAAAGTAGCAATCATGTTTGCTTCCTAGCGCTGTTTGGTCTCATCCCAGAAAGATAGGATTTGCGCTGCTCTTCATTGGTAATGAGGAATCTTATGTTTAAAGATATAATATGTAACATTTCCACATTAAAATAAATAAAAATCAGCAATGTTTCCAACAATGTTCAAACCCAGAGAAATCTGTAATTTTATTCAAGTTAACGGTCCCCTTCGTTTGTTTACTTTTCGCTAATACTTCTGGGAAAGCCAAAAAGCATCAGTGAGATACACTTATTTTTTAACATGAAACTGCTTTATTCAGTGTTTTTACCGCTTTTAATTACCAAGTCAGTTTGTTTTGGAGAGGAGGAGTCCATGACTGTTTCAGGAGAAACAATCCGCGCACCTAGAAACGAGCTGAGCTAACGTTAGCGTCAGCTCGGCTCGCGGGCCCTCCAGGGGAAGTTATCTCTGTGATCGGGTGAGTGAAATGCATCATGCAGTTGTCTGAGCAAGCAAGTGAAAAATAAATGTGATGTCTGTAACATTATCTGAAAATAAACTGTGCACTGCACCACAGCTTTGTAATCCAGCCTTCAACTGGTGTCTTTTTGGAGATTTCATAAGATAAATCCGACACCACATGTGTTCGGTGATTATTTATCACTTTCCCCGTGTTGAAAAGAGTTGCTCTTGTTGTTGCCATGGTTGATAGCCGTCCACTGGCAATCCCATGAGGCCTTGGTTGAAGCTGTCAAACAATTAGAGCCTGGTTTCCGAACTTGCCGGCTTGTCGGCCTTCGAGGGCAGTAAACTCGGGCAATAGGGCAAATGGAATGCGTCATGCAGTTCTCGGCATCAGAGACCTCTACTTTCTATCTTACAAAACATCTCTTTTCAAAGCCATACACCACAGCAAATATTTTTTCATTTTAACTTGTCACTGATTGAAGCCCTGTATGAAAGCACTCTCATTTTCATGTTTCTTGTTATTTATTCAGACTTTTCCTTGAAATTATGCTTCCAAGATTCCATTGATACTACGGCTGAATTACCTGGAATCTCATTTAGCAGTAAAAGACAGCCCTGTTCCATTCACTACACTCAGGAGTTTAGCTGCCGCAGTCTTTCTCATTCTGATATGGCCAATGGCTTATGGTGGCTACAGTCATTGCATGTGGTATGCATTCTTGAAGTGTACTTGGCCGTACTTTATGACTGTGTATAGCATAGTTTGCACATTGTATTTGATGCATACTTGCATGTGTGTCTGATTTTGATCATATTGATGATACCACATGAATTTCCTATTGTGGGATAATAAAGTTGACCTTACATTACCTGATCAGAAAGGATGTGCCAACAATGTCAACATAATTTCTCTTACACTTTGCCAAGTTTACAGCTGGAAGTGGAAGAGTTGTCGAAAATGTTGCAGCCAGAGAAAGGCAAAAACTTGGGACCAGTTGGTCTTCTACTGGGATGTCATGACATGTCCAAGATGCGGTTTGTCTTCCAATATGGCATACTACACTGGATAAAACAAGAAATTATCAAGCAATTTCCTTTTCCAGTGGGCCCCCTTCTTTTCGGTTGTGCCTTTATCAGGTTGACATCTAGCCTGATGCTAGCAAAGGCCTCAACCCAAGTCTTTAATCAAAGTTGACTCAACATTTTAACCGTTAGTGTTCACAAAATATATGTTTTAAACATTTGTTTCAGCTTTTTTGGCCCTTCGTTGGGTAATAAAGAGGAGCAGTCCAAGCCTAGAAACAAAAAGCTGCACAGTATTTTTTTTAAACACAATCAATTGTCACAGTGACAAACTGAAGACAAAAAAAAAAAAACGTGCATAATCATTCTTTCAATACACCCATGTCAACTTTTACAGACAGAAATTAAACACTGTACTGGGTGCCACTGGAGAAGTGGCACAATTGGTGAGTAAAGCATGTGAAAATGAGTTGAAACCCAGAGGAGCTTCTGTGGAGCTGCAGCATAGTTATTAGACCACCGCTGAGTGAGCTGGATAACAGGCGGCATTTTGGGGTGGAATTAAAACCGTGGTTGAGGAGGAGAATCACTGACAAGATCGGCCGACTGGATTCAAATTAGGAAATGGTAATTACAAGTAATTAATCTCCAGTAATCCCCTCTGAACAGAGCTTGGTTTACTTTTACCAACCTCTCTGAGAGTATTGCACCGCAAATCTCCAGCTTAACACTTTGTCTGTTCATGAGAAAAAAAGATTTTTAGGAATCAATAACACACAGAGAGATGTAATAAAAACATGTTGTAAATAACAAAAGGTTAATAAGCCATATAGTAATTTTCTGCCCGCGACATACAGTACATCACATATTCACCTGCATATTGTTAATCAGCAGCCTTATATACAGAGCCATAACGAAGAGAAAAAGCTGTCTGATGAATGCAAGCTGTGCTCAGCTCTGGGCGGTGTAATTCTGAAGAGGTGAACCTAAAAGAGAGATGAGGAGGGGGAAAATAAGCAAGGCAATTCATCCATTAGTTCATGAAGTTCCTTTCCCTGAAGGTGTGAAGACATGATTGGAGGCCACTGATTGGTGTGTATGTCTGAGTTTTTTATTACTGTGAGCAACCTGGTCTCACCAAACGCCGGTGTCTTAAGTCATTGTGGGTTTAACTCTGTCCACATTAGGCTTTACTCAAGAATTTTTAAGCATGAATGCGGTAGAGAAATCAATGTAAAATGACGTAGTATAAAGAGATGAACATGAACAAGCATCATGGTCCGATAATAGTTTGCATCCATAATCACGAAACCTCCTCCTTTGTCTGCAGCTCTGATTGTGATTTCTGAGTTATTTTTTAAAATTCTGTCAGAGCTTGACGTTCAGCCTTTTTGAGATTGTAGTATTTTGGTCCCCTGTCTTTCTTAATCATTTCATCCATATCATGTTCTATTAATTTACCAAAAAATGATGATGATTGGACTTGGATTCATAGTGGGCATGAATGATGAAGGTCTGATAAAGGGAGTTAAGAGAGAAAAGAAGAGCCTCAAGTGTAATTGTCTCATAAATTTAAATGTATCTACGTTTAGATTGAATGCATTAACTTGGTTTGTTATGGAGAA
Source organism: Hollardia meadi (assembly GCA_037974645.1). Classification (NCBI taxonomy): domain Eukaryota; kingdom Metazoa; phylum Chordata; class Actinopteri; order Tetraodontiformes; family Triacanthodidae; genus Hollardia; species Hollardia meadi. The sequence goes on from JBBPCS010001803.1 coordinate 6,744, forward strand.
AAGACAGACCTTGTGTTCGGAGGGAGGTATGTGCTGGGCTGAGGGTGACTTTAGAGAGATTTATGACTCTCCTGGACCGCCTGAGGGGTTCTCTTCCCCCAAGATCCTCTTCTTGTTGTCTGTCGTCTTGTCTGGATCTCTGTGGTGCCCTGGTCTTCTTAGGTGACCTCTGTGTGTTCTGTCTAAAAAAGAAGCATCACTTCGGCTAGGGACAGATTCACAATCAGTATCACTTTGCTGATCTTCAGATTAAAGCATGAGGCAAGTAGATTGTGCTTGTGAGCGTCCATGTGACTGGTAGTTGTCTCTTGTCTTGAGTTTTGAGTTCTTTTGCCAGTCATATATTTTTCCTTCTTTGTAGTCACGGATGTCCCTTTCATATTCCTTTCGTTTGTGAAATGACTTAGCCATGGTTGTCCTTTCTTCTTTCTTCTTTTTAATGAGGAGCTGCAATCCAACGAGGTCAGTAGTAGTTAAATCTCGAGGATGCGCTTGCCCAGTGATTTGTTTGTGGTGCTAAACCAAACTCTTAGAAGTTCCAACGTTGTGTACCATAAGGTAAAGAGGTGGCACACACACATAGATCTTTGAACAAAGTGGACTGATCTCAATTTCACCAATTTTTTTGGGCTATGTCACAAGCATGCTAACGTTTCGGCCTAATGGCCTTCATCAGAGCTTGTAAAATGGACATCATGTCATTTATACTGTATACTGTAGGAGTTGAAAAGTGATTGGCTTTAAAGGTCACATGGTAATTCACATCCTAGGGCCCCATATCCTTGGCAGAGGTTGGTGTGGTGGACGGGTCAAACAAGCAGTTGACCTTGACCCAGGAGACCGGAGTTCACATCCTGTGTGAAACCTAAAATTGATATTGACCGTTGTTAATTCTTGTCCGTAAGTTAAGTTTACTTAACTAACCCTACCCCTAAAAGTAACGTTAAGTTACATTACGTATGTAACATAACTAGACTGATTTTAACTCAAACCATGATGTTTTTTTTCTCCTACAACCAAGTCGTTTTGTTGCTTAAACCTAACCAAGTAGTTTTAATGCCTTAACTTAACCAAACTGTGACCGTAGGTCGTGTGAATAAGCCAACGAAAGCCACCTGACGTTGTTGTTCCCTGCATGTCTAAAAGTCAAAAAATGCGGGCGAAATGACATTAAAGTGGCCTGCTATTCATATGACAGCCAATGAGATCACGTTGCTGTGACCTTTGTTAACTGGGGTGTGCTTTGTCACATAGCTGACAACAAGGATCTAGTTACAACCCCTATTATAAAAAAAAAAGTTTGCTAATCGTTTTTGACATATAATCAATTGAAAACAATACCAAGACAATATATTTAAAGATATAATATGTAACATTTCCATATTAAAATGTCTATAAACAACTAGACCTTTTGTTATTTATGTTGTTGAGTTGTGTTCTTACATTATCACAAATGAGACCAGAGAAATCAGTATTTTATTCAAAGTAATGGTGCACTTCATTTGTTCACTTTTCGCTAATACTTCCAGGGCAGAGAACCAAAGTGCGTCTATGAGACACTGATTTTTAATGTGAAACTGCTTTATTCAGTGTTTTTGCTGGTTTTAATTACCGGGTCCATTTGTTTTGGAGAGGAGGAGGATAATTCGGCTTTTAGTAAAAATCTTGTGAATGCCGAATGAATCCTAACATATAAACAAGCTAATGTTAGCGGCAACTTGGCTCCCAGCCCCTCAGGGGGAAGTAAACTCTGCAACTGGGCAAGTGGAATGCATCGTGCTGTTGTCTGAGCAAGCAAGTGAACAATACATGTGATTTCTGTAAAACTGCGTACTGTGTCACTGAAGTGGAGCTTTTCCAGCTGAGCTGCGTGTGCGAGTCTGTCTCACCACCAATCCTTAAACGGAACTGATGAAAATCCATCATGATGAATGCGACACAGAATGTGTTGTGTGATTATTTATTCACTTTCCGTATAGAAAACAGTTACTGTTGCAGTTAACACTTTTGATTGCTGTCCATTGGTAATCCCATGAGGCCCTGGTTGTGTGGACCAATCAGAGGCAGGATTCTGGACTTGCTGGACATTGTATGCTCTTGTGGAAAACATGAACAAATTTTTAAAATGTTTCCTCGTCTGTTAACATTTCTTTCTGAGTCGAAGTTAGATTTTCATCAACAATGGTGGTTGTTTAACAATGGAGATAACAACTCCCATGATCTCATGCTACTTATGTATTTTGTTTTGTTTTGATTGAGAGCCCCCGAGCAGCAGAAATGACATATTGTGCATTTAATTCATTACGTCATCAACCTTATTAATGTTGTAACAATGTTTATGTTGTCCTCTTGCCTCTTGAGAAAGTGATTTTAATTTCTATGAGGCTTTTACCTGGTTAAATAAATGGTAAATTAAAAAAACATAATAATAAAAATAATAACTTGATGCCAGCAAGACATTTCAAAGAAGTTTGGATCTAACGAAACTGTTTGGTTTAAATGGTTCAATTTGATATTTTCCCCAGGTATCAATCTTGGCCATGATGACGAGCGAGTGTAGCAGAAGCTGTCTTTTATTTCAAAAATACTCTGCTCGGTATTTGACTCATCATCTTCCAATAGAGTCACCAAATAAATTTACTGATCCACACTCCCTCAGGTGAGGGTAGACAAAGATGAAAATTGTGCAGCCTTAATGCTCACCTTTGACAGCAAATCAACACCTTTGTGCATTTCCACATCTCCCAGTAGCAGGATAATGGGATTTCGCTCCATAACCACATCATTTAGGAGAGCTCTGTTCCTCTGCTGCAGTCTGGATCACACCGCAGTGCTCTGTCGGTGACTGAGGTACAGTCACTTTGAAGATCTAAATCTCTCTCTGACTCCATGGAGGTCCAATGTACTGTAGATATAATGTAATGGCTGAATATAAAACAAACAAACAAAACAAGGCTAGCTGAAAGAGAAGTGTGGGTACCTCTAGCCTGACAACACACTCGAATCTCAACCTTAATCAAAATAAAAAACTCCGCACAACACAGCGATGCAGAGTATGATGCTGCAATTAAAATACTTTTGTGTGGGAGTAAAATGCTTATTAAACCACAGCACCATGGGGAAAGGATAATACTCCCTAATATCAAAAGGTCAAGAGTGAGTTTTTAAACTCAGCTTTTTCAGCCAGCTTCCTCAAGAAGTCCTTATCTTGAAAGACTGGAATCGGAGACTGTTATAAGACTCTGTTCAAAGTTGAAAAAATATTCTACCAACTCCTCTAAAGCTAATTAACACATTGTATTTCATTGATTTAACCTGTACAAAAGCAGATAGGTTCTATAAATCGTTGTGTGTGTGTGTGTTGAGTTGTGTGTTGAAACTAGTTCCATACGATAAACCCGATAAAACCAACTTTTTTGGTTTTGCATTTCTGTTGGTGTACGATTTCTTTCAAGTGCATCGAAACAAATGTAAATGGTAGAATCTACAATTCTATATAATATCAACGCAAGCTCATTGTACTAATGAAGAATACGATATGACCGAAAGCTCTAGAACAGTGGGTTGCTGAATTTTTTATTAAATTTTTTAAATGCCCCTTTAAGCCTGTCTACTAGAAATAATAATAAAAAAAACAGTTGGGATGCTGTGTAATAAATAAATACATGTGTGTCAATGTCATTGACATTTGTAAATATATGCTTATTCTCAATTTGATAGCAGCAACAGGTTACAAACAAGTTGGGAGAGGGACAACCAAAGACTGGGAAAGTTGTGGAATGCTCCAAAAACACCTGTTTTGAACATTCCACAAGTAAACAGGTTCATTGGTAGCAGGTGATAGTTTCATGATTGGGTTTGAAATCGGCATCTGTTGTGCACAGCATCCCAACTTCTTCACAGGGTGCGCAGGGAGGTCATCCAGGTGGATGGTGGGTGTACAAAGTTTATGAAAGAGAACTATAACAAAAAGCCAGATTGGACGTGGTGCAACCCATTCTCATCCCAGCTCGTCACATACCGGCATTTTGTCATGTGCCCCTCATATCGTACCCTTTGGTGTCGCTGCAAGCAACATCCCATTCACCTACATTATGTTATTGAGCAGGCAGAGACATCAGACATGGACATATAAAACCATAAATAAATCTTTTTGGTTTTGTTTCTTTGTTTTTGTAATTTGTGGTCAGTCAAATCAGTGCTCATCACCACCGCTTGTGTTCTCACAAATTCACGTAAATTTGTGTCCACAAATTCTGATGTGGATACACACAATTGTGTGTGTATTTCTGCAATAAAATGTACCGCTTTTCTCACTTAATACTTCAGTTTTCCTTTCCTTCATTTCCCTCTGTGTGTGCCTCTGTGTTTCTTTAACATATGCTTCACTCTGATTCTTCTGTTGTAGCTGCTGCTGTGAAGAATTGCAGAATAAAGCAAAGATGAGTTTACTGTTGCCGAAGGTGGTGTGTGTCTTAATGTGTTTGTGTTTGTTTCAATAGGGGGAATGTGCATGGGTGAATGATTGTGCGTGCGTGCGTGCGTGTGTGTGTTTGTGCGTGCGTGTGTGCGTTTCGGGGGTCTGAATGGTGAATGTGCATAAGGGAATGCTTGTGTGCATATGTATGTGTGATCATGTGAGTGTTCATCTGCGAGGGAGCAGCTGTGTAGCCAACAGAGAGAGAGAGAGAGAGAGAGAGAGAGAGAGAGAGAGAGAGAGAGAGAGAGAGAGAGAGAGAGAGAGATGACTCCCAGAGGTGCCTCTGGGTGCCTAGTAGTCTGAGAGATTCTGTCACAAAATATTGCCTCCACTGTTGCAGGGGAGCTTTAGGGAGATTGCGCGGGTGGAGAAAGATGAGGTCGGGCGAGGGCGAGGAGACAGAGGTTTGAGTCTCCTTCTCCCTTTGCGTCTCCCAGTCTCCTCTTGGACAAATGAGGAGCCGAGGCTGTGGAGAGCTTAACATCCCATGTAAGAAGCTGTGTAATGACAGTGACTCCCTACTGGCACACCATGCCTCTGCTTATAAGGACACTTTAGGGTTTCATACACAAACTGTCTTCTGCGTAGGCCAGTGATTGTTTCATTTATCTTTGCTGAGTGCGAATGTTTAAAAAGCACGGTTCCCATTTTCAGTTATGGGTGACGTGGTGCTCTGGTGCCAAACTGACAGCATATTTCTTTTTATGTATGGAAAAACCTGTATATTGTATATTTTTTCTAACACACATAAAGTCTCTTGCAACCACAACACAAATACCAGAAAAGGGTAATGAGTTTCAAAAGTGCTGATCCCTGAGCTTCTTCTTATTGATTTTGTCTTCATCGTTAATCTGTCATGGCTAGTGTTTCAGTGTTTTACTGTTTCAACAGATGATCCAACAGTGTGGACATTGTGTTTCTGCAGATGTACTCTTTTCGCTGTCTGTCCAGCCCTGGCACTGCCCGTGCTAACTACCAAATACTAGGGATGTGCCTCAGTATCATATTGATAGCTGGCCTATGCTAATTTCTATATAGGCCTACTAATTTTGAGCAATGCTAGCAGCATGACAATGTCACTCAATCTGTCACCTTGAGGGAAAGGTCGGTGACGTTTGGTTAATTTGAGGCATACTTGGTTAGGTTCAGGAAATGACTGATGACATTTGTCATGCCACTCAACACCGAACTTCTTCCCTTCTTGGCACTTTCTCGCTTTGGGAAGTACTTCGTACTACGTCATCTGTTCAAGTCGCATGATATTGATGGCACAGATAGCTTTACATTGCAGGTACATTAAAGCCTTTTGTGTCTGGATGAGATGCGAGGGGCTGTGACAAAACGTTGAGCTGGGGATGAGAATGGGCTGCTAGGCCTTTATATTCACTTGGACTTTGGATAAAGTTTGGAATTGGGACACAGTTGATGCTAAAATATGACCTATCCAGGCATCTGCGTATAAAAAAACACCTAGAGAGAATTTTCCCTTTGATTATATGGAGAGACATTAAAATTTTATATGAATTATCACCCAGCCCTATACAGTGTCTTATCCTGCATTTGTGTCAAGCGCTGCCACTCCCTGTGTTGTACCTCCAATAGAAAAGACCCTCTACATTGTGCAGAGATGGAGCTGGGTGTCATGATGTCCATCTGCACCAGTGCTTTAAGTAGAAAAAAATAAGTTCCAGTACTCCCCTTATTCACCTGTTGGCATGTGTATCGGGTGGTAATACATTCTTTTGTGGCCATTCATCTTGAACAAGGTTATTGTTAACGTCGCAGTTGGCTGCAGTATCGGTAGCAACAGGCGTTGCTATATCAACAGGCTCTTTGCTGTTAGCAGAGGCGCTAACGTTAGCTTGCTGCTCCTGACCTGCATTTTCTGGCTTGGTAGTATTTGACTGTCGGAGAGCTGTGTCATCATCCGACTCTGTTCCGGTTCACGTTCTCTTTGTGCCCTTATGGAGCCAGGACAACATTACTGCCATGTTTTTATTTGTCTGCTTTTTCCCGTTTATCCAACATTGTTGTGACTCGTTGCGTTAATGTGACATTACACTCCTGTGAGAACAGGAGCGTCACGTAGTGCACTCTGGGTAATGTAGTTTAAGTGCCATTATGAATCACCAAGAGACAGACTCTGATATGGAGAGGACAGGAAAGGGTCCTGGGAGCTTGTGAGAAGCCCCGGTACGCCGGAAAAAGTCACGGTACGCCAGGGGGTAAAATCTAGAAGTGGGGCTACTGCGTACCGGAGCGCACCGGCCCACTTAAAGCACTGATCTGCACCCAACATGGCAACATCAACCTCTCATTCTCAGTCTCTCCCTCTCTCCCACCCCTCAGCCTTCAGATGGATCAATGAGTGCAAATGAGATGGACAACAGCAATTTCCTTCTATCTAGCATTGATAACGTGTATAAATCACCCAGCAGGCAGCATACTTCATAACTCAACACGTTGCATCCACAGTGCAGCCTGCTGATGCCCAGTAAGCTACAGCAATGGGAGCTAGTTTCTACCTACTAATGGAGAATATGAGAATATGCACCAGATCCATGTCCACTGCTGTAGAATATTCATTATTCATTCGTTTTCCTCTCATGCCTGAAAGGAACAGTTAACCCCTAAAATCAAAAACACATATTTTTTACCAGTAGTGCTATTTATCAATCTAGATTGTTTTGGTGTGAGTTGCTCAGTTTTGGAGATATCAGCTGTAGAGATGTCTGCCTTCTCTCCAATATAATGGAACTAGATGGCACTTTGCCTGTGGTGTTCAACGTGCCAAAATATATATTTGAAACTTCAAACTCAACAGTAATGTCTCTTTCCAGAAATCATGACCCGGTTACTCAAGATAATCCACAGACCGTGTTTCAGTTTCTTTTTTTTCTTTTTCTTTTTTTTTAACCTGTCCTGTCCAGCAACATAGACAGGCAGAATGATAGATCTGGATGCCCTATGGTGCCGGGCAGATTTGCTCTGCAAGGGAGGACAGGGGGATAGAGAGAGTGAGAGAGAAAGAAAGTAAGAGAACAGAGAGGGGTTGGGGGTCAAGAGAAGGAGAGGACAACAACAACAATTACAACAAGAACAGCAACAACAACAATTTAAACAACAATAACAACAATAACAGCAAACACAGCAACGATAACATCAAACATTAACACTGTAATCATCACAATGCAACCTTATTGTGTGTGTGTGTGTGTGTGTGTGTGTGTGTGTGTGTGTGTGTGTGTGTGTG